>CM076583.1:456696534-456944054 GCA_034641835.2 Pinus albicaulis
ATTTTGTGATAACAATACTTATGCTCCTTTCCATAAACTATGGCATGTCGATCATAAAGATATGGACTACCCAACACAACTCCACATATATCCAAAGGAATCACATCTAAATCAACTTCATCAACAAAATTAGCTATGATTTCAAACCTTAATCGACATTGTTTCGTGACATGCATCTAAGTATTTTCCTTTAACCATACTAAAGGGTAAGGTTTTGGATGATTCTTAGTTTCCAATCCCAATTTCCTTTCTCATTTTTCAGATATCAAGTTTGCTTATGATCCACTATCACATAATGTGTTAATATTAGTGTGCTTGGATATTATCCTCATGTGAAACAATTCAATTCTCTTCTTATCTTCAATCACATTATTAGATTTTGAAGAAGATGCATAACAAGTAGAACTAGAAATAGCCTCAGAAGAATTACCTATTAGACCCATTGAGATTATCTTCTTTTTGTCACCTGAGTCAGATCCCAAATCTTGTTGGACTGCAACATTAGCTTTCATTTCACTCTTCTTCTTAAGAAACTTCTTTGGTTTAAGTTTAGGATGAATCTTCCAACATTTGGAGTCATAATTTCCAACCCTCTGACAATGAGTACAAGTAGTTCATTCACCTTCCTTCTTAACTGTAGCCGATTTCTTCCCATTTTATTTGCTCTTCCCTTTGCTTTCTTTGGAATCCTTGTTTTCTGAATGCTTAAATGGTTTCTTTGAAAAGTTTGATTAAAATGGTCTACCATATGATTCAATATGAATGGATTTCACACATACTTCATCAAAGTCAGTTGGACTAAACATAAAAAATGTATGTTGCATATAAGAATGTAAACTTCCAATATACTTTAACAAAGTTTCCCATGTGTCTAATGGAATGTTAAGTGCTAATTCCTTTTTCCTGAATTCCTATGTAAACTCTTGCACATTCCGTCCTTTACCTTTTCTTAGATGCTGCCAATCCATTCAAACCTGTTGTGTATATCCTAAAGGATATAATTTCTTTACAAGAGCTTTAACAAACTTAGACCATGGCAAGATGATTTTTCCTTTATGCTTTAAATCTGATTGAGTTTTACTTTCATACCAAATCAAATTTGTTGCCCCCATTCTAAGTGTAGCTAATTGAATTTTTGCATAATCATAAAAAATGTTTTGAATTCTATATTACACTTCAAGTTGCTTTATCGAGTTATCTAACTTTTCAAGATTCACTTCACCATCATATATCGACAATTCAAGCTTAACATCAAGCTTCAATAAATGAGATTTATTTTTCTTCTTTGAGTCTAAATCTAAATTTGAACTAGAATTGTAATATAATAAAGAAGAAGAAGACGAATATGGAGAAGAAGGAGATCCATTACCATCAACTTTTTCCTTCCCTTTTTCTTCTTCGTGCCTTTAGAAGATGAAGTTGCATCTCTACTCTTCTTGTCTTCGTAAAGTTCTGCAATCATTTGTTACATATTAAGGAACATTTGATGAAATTTCTCCCCTCTCTTTGTCTCAAGAGCTTCTCCTTCGTTTTCACCTGCCATATTTTGAGTGACTTTCCTCTTTCCAATCTCTGGATTAATCTCTTCAAGTTTCCCTTCTCCACGTTGCAACCTCTATATGGTCAACATTCGCATTGGAAAATGTCCTGCTTATACATGATCAACCTGATTTGATACCAAAATATGATCTGAAAACACATGATTGACTATTTACACAATCTCACCGAACATTAACTAAGGTTGAATTTATGTGAATGAATGAGAGAAATTGAATTATTAAAGTTCCTTAAACATAAACTTGGGAACTAAAAAATAAGCATGAAAAACAACAAGAAAATAAGCAAACACAATAAACATTGATGATGGAGGTCATCCCTCCTTGACTACGTCTCTGGGCTCGCTTCTAATGGGCGTTCATTATATAGGTATTCTAAAAAAGGCTTTTTACATACATTTTTTCCATTCTGGACTATGCACGCATGCACCAATGGCTATTTTCAACATGAATGCCTCAGCCTGTGCTCTCCAACACAACTCTCCGTTCTCAAAACGACCCAAGGATGGCCAGGTTATGCCCAAGAAGGCATTTACAGGCACAAATAATTCAAACTTTGCAGACTCATTGTACAATTTCCCTATTGATGGCGCAATGGCATATCATCTTATAAGGTCACGGGTAGGTCCCGTGGTCAAACAGGCAGAACTCCCAGACTTGAATGGAAAATATGGAAATTTATTTTAATACATAACACATTTCTTTTAGCATAGATGAAAAACATTATAACCAAGGTTTAATTTGGCGCTTTGCATTAATACATAGAATATCGTATTAATGTTATGGGTGGCATATTATATAAATATGGCATATATTATAAACATATACGGCGGTGGTATCAGATTGCACCCTGTGGAATATGACATGTCAATTTTAATAACAACTTCACTCCATATATCAATACTTCGTTTCCACATAACATTTACTCTGCATGATTGTTTTTAATGCGAGCTTCGTTATATGTTAGTGTCAATAACCATAGTATTTGGGTTGGCGGGGCCGCCGGATGTGGCGGGCTTCACCACCCTACCCCCCACTTGCCATATTACAAAACAATAAATACATATTTGCATCCATAACTTAATAAATGTAATACATGGCGTATTGGTTGGATTTTGCATTGTGTTGGCAGAGGTCGCGGGTTCGACCTTGACCCTGCCTATCCAAACTTTGAACTGTACCTGCGTTTTCTCCCTCATATGGAGGCTATTTTTCAAACAGAATATACCACTGAAATCATCCCTAGCCATGACATAACCACTAAATTTTTTTAGAGAACCTTTTCTCCCTCATATGGAGGCTATTTTTCAAACCGAATATACCACCGAAATCATCCCTAGCCATGACATAACCACTAAATTTTTTTAGAGAACCTTATAGACCCTATCACGTGTAAATCATGTAGGGATATTTCTCCCTCATATGGAGGCTATTTTTCAAACCGAAATCATCCCTAGCCATGACATAACCACTAAATTTTTTTAGAGAACCTTATAGACCCTATCACGTGTAAATCATGTAGGGAAAGCTAGAATATCTAAGGGATGAAATTGCTAAGCTCGAAGAAGAGAATAAAAAATTCAAGGAGAAAGTTAAAATGTTCAATGAAATGATTGTTGAGATGGAGAAGCACGTTGAGATATTTTCCAAACCACTACCATTTCTAAATAAGTTTGAAGAATGTCGAGACCCCTCATCATTGTCATAGTAAATAAAGACAACCATAGAAGGAAACCTATACAGCGTCGTGAAAATTTCACAATTGGATAGCTAGCAAGAATATAGAATCACTTAGATGATGGCACGACTATAACAAGATCTAGAAAAGGAGGGGGCCTTGGTAAAGATACATGCAATTGTTCAAGAGCATCGAGAGGCAAGGCCACATCCAAATTCATTGCCTTAGGAAACACCATGATAGAGACCACTTTAGTAAATTCACCTTCCATAGAAATTTCTCAAGAGTAGATTGGTGAATTTGAAAAGAATACTAGAGGCATTGGTTCCAAATTTATAAGATAGTTGGGTTAAGATGGAAAAGGGCTAGGAAAGAGAAGACAAGGAATTTTGAACCACATTGTACCTACAGTATGGGTCATGCATGAAGGCATATGATTTGATGGCAGATATGAAAGTCCATGACCATGAAGAACATTTTTTTGAAGGATAAAGACATGCAAAATTTGTCTCTCATTAGAGGAAAGAGCAATAGTAACTGAAGGTGGCATCCCACTATCACCTCAACATTCTTGTATCACGGAGGGAAATGATGAGAAGGGTGATGATACAAAAATATGCAGCATTATGAAGCATAAACATGTGGTTGTGTTTGTGTTATATATGGAATTATATGACCATTATCATCCAACTTGTGGAGATTGTTAGGCATAAGAGAACTCCCAAATTGTGTATTTTCCATTAACGTGATCATCATTATATACAGGAATATTGATTCCAAGATATTTTCCATTCTACCTACTTAATTTTTCTTATTTACATATTTACACATTTTTACCTAATTCCTGAGCATAAGGAGTCTAACATTCCCCCCCTTAATCTGAAGGAGTGTTTGAGTGTCCAAGCATCATTATGAACCTTCCATACTTTTATCTTCCATGTGATTTGGTGAAGATGTCTGCAATTTTCTCAATTGTGGAACAATGACATAGGTGAATAGCCTTGGCCTCTACATGATGTTGAATTAAATGATACTTTGTGTTGACATGTTTGGTTGAATCATGGAATTTCAAATTATTATCCAATTTAATTTCAGAAATATTGTTGATTAGAAGAGGAGTATATTTCACTTGTTTCTCTTGCAAATCTTCAAGAATTTTCCTTAGCCACACAATCTCTTTGGTTGCTTTTGAAGCTGCTACATATTCTGCCTCTTGTGGAATATGTTGGAATTGTTTTTTTGTGTGACCTCTAAGAGATATCTCTTGATCCAAGAATATAATATAACATGAAGTAGAGACCCCATTTTTCTTATCTCCATCGAAATATAAATCAGAATATTCAATCAAACTGATGTCATCCACTTGTGAATATTCAAGTCCAAAAAATTACATTCCTTTCGAGTACTTTAGAGCCTGTAATATTCCAAAATAAAAATCTGATTATGATTTCTATTTCAAAATGTTACTAGCTTTTGCATATCGTTTTGAGTAATGACAAATTTTAGTTTGGTTTCGAATTATGTAGCTTTTGAGCGTATTGATTTCTATTTCCATGTTTCAACTCAAATTAAAAACGGAAAAAAGGAACAGAACGGTGTTGAACACTTATAAAGTAAAAATTAAGAACAATGTTGAACACATACACCAATCTGGTTTTCATTTTTATTCAAGCGTTATTTGTTTTTAAAGTCTTTTCTCTTTTTCCAATTCCAAAGGTCAAAGTTTAGATGATACAAGTTTATCTTTAAATCTCAAAATAAATAAATCCATGTTAAACCAGATTATTAAAAAAAAATTACACGAATTCGAATATTTGGATATTATGCATGCACATGTATTTAATTATTTATCATTTATTTTATTTAATGTGACATGGAATTTTGTTTCCTATATTAATATTTAAGAGAGAGATTTTATTATCTTTTATTGTAATTGTGATTTTCATTTAATTTTTAAATATTTTTTAATTTTGGATAATTTTTTTAAAAATAATTTTAAATAGACTTTAAAAAGTATAAATGCTCGTAAAAATTTGGTTAAAAATATTATTGGTGTAAAAAAAAATACATATAAATGTATTCACATGCTTAAAAATACATATGTAATTGTGAGCTTGGAGCCCTCGACTTTTCCTAAACTACTATGTGAACTATCACCTTAACACCAAATAGGCATTTTCAAGAATGCTATGTACATGCAAACTGGCTAAATTCTCTTGCAATGTTAATTAGGAAAAAAGGGTTGTGGCTAGTTCATTGTTACCCAATAGATTGCATGAAACATTTTTCGCTTCTTTGAGATATTTGAGCTGTAATTTCAAAAAAAACTTGAGGCATTGTAGGAATCTGTTAATGTGGTATTTGATTTGTTCCATGTAGGTTTCTAACCCTTATTATATTTTTATTTCATAATTTGTAAAGCTATAAAAATAAATAAAAATAAAATTTCCCCTTATTTCATCTTAGGTTAACCTAGTTGTAACACCTTCCTCCCACACTTACCCAAGTTCACTGGTTCATTGAGGTAAATATGTGGCAAAGAGTTACTCTGATATGATTCAAAATCTTAAGTACAATTAAGATATGAGATCAAATCTACAACTGACAAAAGGTTAACCAACAAAAGCTCTGAAATGGTCTTCAAAAGCCTTTTTATCATTGAGGCCTCTATTTTCTTCAATTTACTCTTTTTTTCCTTCAATTTTCCTCTCACATGCAACCTCTGACCTTTCACCTTCATTTTCTCCTAACTTCCTTTATTTTCATAAATAAAATACCAGTTAATGCCTCTTTGCCTTTTCAAATCCTTTGTCAATGTATTTTCCAATTTCCTTAGCCATAATAAGCCGAAATGAACACTCATTAGGATGTTTTGCCCAACATTAATATTGGAATATGTGTCCCATGAACTTGATCTTATTTTTCCTTTATTAACTTTATTACATGAACTTTTAGCCCGGGGTTGTTACACGAGTTAACTTAGTAAACTTAGGTCAACCTAGTAAACTTAGTAAATGTTACATGTTCATAAACCTAATATATAAACCTTAGGAAACCTAGTAAACTATTGGCCAACTTAGTAAACCAATTAAACCTAGTAAAGTGACATGTTCATCAACCTGATATATCAATCTTAGTCACCCATAAACATCATGGTCCATCATGGTAAAATATGGTAAACCATATTAATCGTGGTCAAACCATGTCAATCATAGACAACCATGTCAATCTTAATCAAACATAGTTAACCAAGGGACCATGTTAACAATGGTTGAAGATGTTTTGACCAATTTGATCATGATGATCATTGTTAGTAATCTTGATCATGTTGACCATGGCTAATCATAATCAACCATGTTAACCATGTATACCATTGTTGAACATGGTTCGACCACGATGACCATGGTTGGTCATCCTAATCATGTTGAACATGGCTTACCATAATCAACCATGTTGACCATGTTTATGGTTGGCTGTGTTTGACCACATATGATTATGGTTGACTATGTTTCAAAACAATCAACCAAGGGACAATCATAGTTGACTTAGTTGAACATGGTTAACAATGGTTTTTTTTATCTCATTGTGACATTTTTTGTCCAAATGCAATGATGTTTGATGTTCATTGCATTTTTAAATCATTTGTTTTCGTGAAATTGTGACATCTTTTATTGTTTGTCACATTGTGTTGTCATCTGCTATTTGCCATATTGAGGCAAAATTTATTGTTTGTTAGATTACAATGCCATTTGTCGTTCATCATATTCCAACATTATTTGTTATTTTTCATTTATCACATATGGTTGACGATATCCATTATGGTTGATCATAGTTGAGTGTGTTTGACCGTGGTTGAATATGGTTGCATTATTGAAAAAAATCAAAGAATTTATATTAAAAAATAAATATTGAAAAAACTTAAATATTATATAATATTTATTAACTATAATGACTATAATAATGTCTATGCCCATATTGATTATGGTTGACCAAATCAATTTTAATTCTTATCTGTTAATGTACATATTAGTATATTAGTATATTAATTTATTTGTTAATATTCTAAGGCATAGTCTAACTTATAGACGAAACAATATTTTTCAAGGTTTTTTCTAATTAATTTTAACCAAATTCTGCAAGAGATTTTGAAAATTTAAGTTTAAATTATTTAATTTGTAGAATTCAAGTACCTTGGGGGTTTTTAGGGTGTTAAATTTGTTTGTACATTCAAAAAGTATTTTAAAAAACAAAAAAACACAATCTTGATTGAAATTCTATCGATACAAACAGTGAAAAATCCAGTGAAAAATACTATTTTGTCTATACGTTAGACTATGACATATTTTAATGTGTATATTAATATATTATTAATATGCTATTATATATTAATGTATCAATATATAATTATTAATATATTATAATTTTTTTTTGAAACTTTCGGATATGAACTGCGTAGAAGATTTCCCTCTCCGACGTTTAACAAAGAATGTCTTCTCAATTCATGTACATTGGAAGTAGGTATATTCTTTCTCCTTGTATATCTTACCACATTTTCTCTCTTTTAACTCTTACTTCAGATATCAAATATTAATCAAACTAATTTATATAGGCTTTGGAGCACCTATGTGACAACCATTTTTTCTAATCCCTCTTGTAAATAAATTGCCATGAATTGTAATTCATGTAAATAGTATATGGAAATTATGTTCCAATAGTTTTCTTTGGTTAAATCACATCCTTAGTTTTTTGGGTTATCTTAAACCTGGTTACAATTCAAAAGTGGTTCATAATTTGCATGAATTCAAGTGGTTTCAAAAAATTCCAATAAATCATGCTTTCAAGTAGTTTTCAATAATTTGCACGGTTTCAAGTGGTTTTCAATAATTTGTATGGTTTAAAGTGGTTATATTTAGTTTTTGCATCTCACTTTTTAACTACATGGTATTACTTTCAATGCTTATTTTATCTTAGTTTTAATGTTTCGTTCTCCATTTGTTTATGGTTTTCAATCACATTTTTTAATGCATAAAATATGGGGCAAGTAATATGAGAAGTGAGACAATTTGAATTACCTGTATTTGCATGAACTTCTTATTATCTCAAATTTTGACATCTTTTTCTCATCCTTTTTCTAGCTTTCTCTCATATTTCCTCTGTGAATGGAAATTTCTTTCCCTTTTCTAGATCCAAATATCTAATTTCCCATGTTTGTTGTGAATCTCTGTGTAATTTCCACTCTCTGATATTTATGTATGAAAGAATGTTTGTTTGTTTGTTTGTTTGTTTTTTTTATAATCGAATTTAGACACTAATTTTTTTTTTGAAAGTAGAAGCCCGATTGAGCCCTGGAGCCATATGGTTTACCAATAATACCATTAATAAAAGTTGGTATGGGAGTTGGCGTGCTAGAAATTTTAATAGCTTGATCGAGCCGCTAGTTAACCATGTATGCCTCTCGATCGAGGGCTACTTTAATGCTCGATCGAGGGTTACTTTAATGTTCGATCGAGTAATTCAAATTTTGAATTTAAGCGCTTGATCGAGCATTTAAAGTGATCGATCAAGCTCTTGAAGTCCAAAAAATTAGATTTTCAACACCTCTTCTGCAGATATCTCTACAACCCCATTTTGTACCCTATCGGATTTAGGGATAATTTATAATTAAGTGGTGGAGTTGAACATGCTGGATTCCTGGAAGAATCCTTTGTCTAATTACATGAATTTGACACTTTTGAACTCATATGATATTTTTCATCTATTTTCCTTTAAACATAACACTTGAATTTTTTTTGGATAGTTTCAAAGGAGGTTGAATAAAAAATCAATAGCATAAAATATACACACCGAAATTTAAAAAAAAAACACCAATATTTTCGTATATGAGTCCTCTTCAAAATGGTACTCTTGGTTTTTTCAATTTATTTAAAGAGTTGAAAAAGGCTTACATGAACACACATGTCTCCAAAATGCAATTGGAATATTACTTTGCCAACTTCGAAAAATAATTAAAAAATTATGATTTTGCATTAAAAAATAATTTTTTAATATGAAAACTTTGTTATGTCCATGTAGATCATGCTATATATATATATATATATAATATGCAAAAGTGGGTTATCTTAAACCATTATAATTCAAAAGTGGTTCATAATTTGCATGAATTCAAGTGGTTTCAAAAATTCCAATAAATCATGCTTTCAAGTAGTTTTCAATAAAATGCATGGTTTCAAGTGTTTTTCAATAATTTGTATGGTTTCAAGTGGTTTTATTTAGTTTTTACATCTCACTTTTAACTTTATAGTATTACTTTCAATGCTTATTTTATCTTAGTTTTATTGTTTCATTCTCCATTTGTTTCTAGTTTTCAATCATATTTTGTAATTCATACAATATGGAGCAAGTAATATGAGAAGTGAGAGGGATTTTTTTGTAGTCTGACCTAGGTCTGGCTGACTCAGCCCCTGCTCCAACTTTCTGAGCTCCCTGTATCACCTTGCAGCCTCTGCCGTTGCTAGCCCTGCATGGGCTCCCCCCGAGGCCCCTCGTTGGAGCCAAATGGTGGTCTGTCTACCCCCTCGTTTAGGGATTTAGTTGCCGGTAGCTCACCCAAGAACGACACCTCTGTCTTTAACCATCTCACTCACTGCTCTACTTTCGCCCACCCTGATCTCATTGTTGCGACCTTTGACAGCTAGCAGAACAAAGGCAAAGAGGTTATAGACCTCTCAGTGAATCATGTTGCAAAAAATTCAACTCCCAGAACAACAGTTGTAGCAGAGGATGTTGCCATCAAGGAAACTAGTCTGCCAGGGGCATCCAAGCAAAAAAATGCATGCCATCCAAAAGCTAATCGGATATCAAAACTAATCATCCAAGATCTGGACATCGCGGTTAATAGAGAATACATGCAGGAGCACGTTATAATATGTGAATTTATGGGAATCTAGCCAATGGAAAGAGCCCTCAAGGGTTGGATCCAAGAAAAATGGAAACCAAAGGGAGAAATCAACCTACAACTAGGATCCAAAGGCTACTTTACAATATTTTTCGGTTTCTTGGAAGATCGAGATAGAATCTTTGAAGGAGGCCCTTATTTCTTCAACTCGGCAGGCCTTTACACGAGTTTCTGGAAAGAAAAATTCAGACTCGAAAAAGAGGATTTCACAAAATTTCTAGTTTGGGTTAGGCTGTATTCTCTACCCATGGACTATTGGGTTCCCTTCGTCCTCAAATCCATCGGAGACCAACTAGGCGAAGACATCCAAATGTATGAGGGAACCAAAAACGGACATTACGTCTCCTATGCAAGAATCTGTGTTTACATTAATGTCTCAGGGGCACTACCGAAAGCCATAAGGCTCAACTACAGGGATGACATCTGGATGCAAAACATTGATTACGAGCATATACATTTTAGATGTCAAAATTTCCATGAGAATGGACACCTCTTCTGAGAATGCCCTCAAAACAAGGCATCAACAACTGAAGACCATACCAGTAAGAAGAAGGACGAGCAAGGATACACCAAAATTGAAAACAAAAAAAACAGAGTAAAAGAGCATACACAAATAAAGATCAAGCTAAGGTCTCTCAACATAAAAAATATGAAGTTATGAACTCCACATAGGAGGAACCAACCCCTCACAACAATATGGAAGAACAAAAAAGTCAACAAGAACATCCCTTAGAAAACAACCATCTTGAATCTGAAGCCCCAAAACAAAATATGAATAAAAATGAATAAAATCAGGAAGATATAGAGATGGAGCAAGCACAATAAACACCAACCCAAGAGGATTATGCGATAGAAGAGGTTCTGGAGGGAGTCGACCTCCAAAAACCTGCAAAATAATGGAAAAAAATGGAATAGATGCCATCCCAAAGGATCAAATCCAAAAAATTGAAGAGGCATTCCTATTACAAGAGGGCATGAATCTAACCTCAGAAAAAAACTCCACGGGAATAGAAGCATGCAAAGGCATTTTAGCTAATCTAAATGCGGGATAATACTTCCCAAAGGGACCTAACAGAAAGCGCGGCTGGAAACCAACCAACCAAATCCTGTGAGAGCTAGGTGCTCGTCTCAATAATGAAGGAAAGTTAAGATCCATAACCCTATCCTCCAAAAGTTCTCAATGATTTTCATTTGTTGGAATATAATAGGATTCAATAGTCCATGGAAAAAAAGGTTTTGAAAAATATAATAGCATCTGACATACCGGATATTATGTTTCTCCAAGAAACCTAGAGTGACCTAGAAAGCATGGAAATGATCAAGAAAACATGCTTCAAAAACTACAGCCACGCTGCAATCTCAGCCAGAGTCTTAGTGGGTGGCATAAAATATCTTTGGCAGAACTCCCTATTCGAACTGACTGACTCAGCTGCCACCAGACATACCCTAATGATTGTTCTAAAAATCATAGGATCTACAAATAGCTTATGTGTTACCAATGTTTATGTTTCCACAAAGTGGCTGAAAGACTCAAACTATTAAGCACTCTCAGCAAAATCAAAAGATCCTTCAACCAACCTTACAAAATTATTGCAGGGGACTTCAATATGGTGGTCAACCTGAAGGAAAAGAGAGGGGGTCTAAGGAAGATGGATAAATACATAGAGGCTTTCAAGACAACCATAGACGATCTAAGCCTCATAGATATTCCCACCAAAAATGGTTTATTCACCTAGAATAAAAGGCAAGGTGGTGATAGGAAGATAGCCTCAAATTTGGACCGCTTTCTCCTTTCAGATTACATCTACCTCACCTCCTAGGAAATAGAAGCCATTAATTCTTCCTCAGGTGGGCTCAGATCACTGGCTTATCTCCCTATCTGTCTAGATCTCAGCTGGACCCAAAAACAAGCCCTTAAAATTTGAAGCTGTCTAGCTTGATCACCCATAATTCTTGGAAAAAATGAAAGAATGGTGGGAGACCCCTCAGCCCAACCACGGAAACAAAATGTACAGGTTCCAACAAAAATTGAAGTTCATCAAGGCAGAGATAAGGACCTGGAACAAAAAAACCTTTGACAACATCATCTCATAGAAGAAACTTCTGGAACTAAAAATAGAATCCCTACAACAAAAAATCATCAACAAAGGCCTCAATGAGCAGAAAAAACATGAGAAAATCCATCTCCAGAACAACTGGGAGGAAAGGAATAACCAAGAGGAAAAACTTTGGCAAAAAAAATCACGCATTAACTATTTGAAATGTGGGGATAAAAATACTATTTTTTTCCATCGCTATATGATCCAACATAGGAAAAACAACAGAAACCCGAGCCTTAAGACCAGCCAGGGAGTTACAATGCAAAACCATGCAGAGATGGAAGAGGAACTCAATAAATACTTTGGCTCACTCCTCAATGATACTAACAACAATAGGTTTGAAAATATAAAAGAAATAACAGATCATATCCCAACCCTCCTGACTCAGGAACACAATCAAATGCTGCTCAGAAAATTTTCAATGCAATAGGTCAAGGAGGTGGTTTTGTCCATGCCTAATGGAAAAGCACCTATCCCAGATGGCTTGACCACTGATTTCTACAAAGCTTGTTGGCAAATGTTGAAAATGGAATTCCATGAATTAATGGAGGAATATCGCATTCAAAAGTCAATCCTAAAAGCTCTGAATTCCACCTTCCTCACCTTGATTCTGAAATTTGAAGATGTTGACTCCCCTGACAAGTTCAAGCCCATTTCTCTCTACAATGTTATCTATAAAGTTATTTCCAAGGTCTTAGAAAATTGAATCAAGACTATCCTTCCCCTACTCATTTATCAACATCAAACAGGTTATGTAGAAGGCAGACAGGTCATGGAAAATACCATTCTCTCTCAGAAAATCATCCACTCTCCCTAAGTTCAAAATAATCCTGGCATGCTTATACAACTAGATATGTCCAAAGCCATTGATAAAATCAGTTGGGAATACATAAGGAAAGTGTTGAAGGATTTTGGCTTCAACGAGGGCTGCATCAAATGGATCATGGCTATGGTTTCTAGGGATTTTTCTCTATTCTTCTCAATGGCTCTCCCTCCTAGATCATCAGCCCCACTCGAGGCATAAGGAAATGGGAACCCATATCTCCCTTTCTCTTTGTCATCCTGGCTGAAGGGCTAGACCGCTCCATTTTAGCTACCTCTTCCTAGAAATAATTCTCAGACATTAATATATATACCTATACTCCCAAATCTAATCATCAACAATTTGCAGATGACACCCTGATCATGGGTAATTCCTCAGTCAAAGAAGCCCTTGCCTTCAAATCCATTCTAGTTGATTTCTCTAATGCCTCGGGTACTACCATCAATGTGGGAAAATCCAAGTTGTTCTTCGTCAATACCTCCCTTCCCATCCAACAAAATATAACTAGAATTATGGAATAAAGACTTAGCTCCTTCCCCTCCAAATACCTGGGTGCCCCCCTCATGGAAAAACCTCAAGTCAAATCTAACTGGTAAAACCTAACTACCAAGATGGAAAAAAAACTAGCCAACTGGACTTTCTGAACCCTTAACTTTTTCGATTGCCTTGTGCTTGTCAAATTAGTCCAGCAAGCCATTCCTCTCTATCAATATTCGACCCTCGCCACCCCCAAATCAATCTCTTGTCACCTCAGAAACATCCAAAGAAACTTCCTCTCGAAATGCAAAAAGGAAAATACCAAATGGGCGCTAGTGCCCTGGGACAAAGTTTGAAAATCAAACCAGGAAAGAGGGCTGGCACTCAGAGACCCATAAATGATGGGAAAATCCCTCACAGCTAAAACTTGGTGGAGATGGATAACAAACTCTCATTCATCCTGGGCTGAATTATGGAAAGAAAAATATGCTCCCACTCATAGTCTTGATACCCTCATCCGCTTAAGTGGCACTATCAAAGGCTCTGCTACGTGGAATCAAGCTTGGGGAAACAAGGACATTATCCAAAATCATTGCTTTTGGAAAATTGGCAATGGTGAAATTGCCTTATTCTAGGATGATGAATGGAAACAGAGTCCCAAAATAAATCAAGACTAGTACAAACATATTAAAACTAATATGAAAAACAAAAACAAATTATTGGTGAAACACTACTTGAAGACCAACATCGAAAATACAAGTTGGAGTGAGTGGCTTGAAGGTTTAGATTGGGATCACCTAGTCTATATGTTGGCTTGGAAAGGTCTTTCTGAAGAGCTCACTCAAAGAAAGATACAAATTGAAGGCGAGAATGAAAAACTTAGGTGGGGGAAGAACCCAACATGCCACTTCAATATCAAGGAAGCCTACAAATATGTGACTTCCCCTAACCCTATCCCCTTTGAGCGAAAATGGAAAGACTTATGGGACCGTAAGCATTGGACAAAAATATCCATCTTTCTCTGGTTAATCATGCATAAGAAAATCCTCACTTGGGACAATCTAAAAAAAAAGAGCTTCATTGGTTCCTCTAGATGCAAATTTTGCAGAAACGTGGAGGAAACAACCAATCCCCTGCTAAATGATTTCACTTTCGCCTCCAATATATGGATTTGGGCCTCCATGGTCTTCAGAGATATTGATAGGGACCCTTCCTCCATTGTCCTAACCATTAAATTATGGCGCTCCTCCATCTCCTCTCACCTGCAGATCAACCACGCCTGGATCCTTCTCCCAGGAATAATATGTTGGCCTCTATGGAGAAATAAATGCTATAATTTTCAAAAACCTGCAGAGGCCGGAAGAACAAATCATATCCTCTATCAAGTAGATCCTCCACGAATCGGTTTCCCTCTCACAATCTACCATTCCTTCCAATCCTATTTATCAGGAGGACCTCCACATTATACACATGTTGGACATATTTATCCCTGTCCCTCACTAGATATCCCACACCCCTCCCCCCAGGCTTCAGATCTCTTACAGTTGCCTCCGGAGGCTGGTTTCATTAAGCTAAATTATATTGGTGCCGCCAAGGGAAACCCATGAAACTCGAGCTTCGAGGGCGCCTTTAGAAATCACACAGGGAAAATCCTATGGCTCTATGACGACAACCTAGGACATTCAACAAACAATGCAACTGGAATTCAAGCTCTGGAACACAGTTCAGTGATAGAAAGGGACCAAAAATTATGGCCTCTAATTTTAGAAGGGGATTCAATGGTTGCCACCCATGTGTGTAAAAAATTTCAACAAGGCCGAAGTGTTGCACAGGTTTCAGACAGTTGGTGGCTCAATAAGATTCTTCATCTAATAGAAATCCACATCAACCAAGCCAAGGGGGTCTCCTTCCAAGTGATCCGACGCAGAGAGAACCAGTTGGTAGATCGATTAGCCAATGTTGGTGTGGAAGGAAATATTCACCTCCTTTCCAAAGTGTGGGATGATTTTGGGAAATCCATGGTTAAAAATGAGTGTGCCATTATTATGAGGAAAGAGAGGTTGGACAAGTACAACTAGGATCGAATGCCGATAGATCCTCCCTCGAATGTATCATGATCTCATCATCCACTAACCTCCTTCACATCAACGGAGGTACCTTGGCATCCACGTACTATGTTGTCCGCCGTCCTTAGGGCCTATCCATCTTCATGCAACTCTGTCACCTTAACTACCTACTGGCCTGCGAGTGCCTTCTCATCATTCCCTTCCCCCCATTTTTCAATCATCCTAACTTGCCCACGACCTATGTATACCTAGCCTCCAGACTCTCTATCACATTCTCCTACAAGATTTGTCCTAAGTGCCTTCCCTCCCCCTACTCACCAAGGCTCAGCCCTGTTTCTCAGTCTAGCAACAATCCACTCTCCATACCCGTTCAGCCCAGCTCCCAGTGAAAATTTACCCGCAGCCCTCTGTTCTCCAATCCCTCCATTATCATGAATCATCGCAGCTTTGCTGCTCATGCCCTTGGAAGACAAGGTCGTGGTCGCCTCTCGTGATGGTATTCCCATAACAGACCTCCAAAAACAAGAGTGGCCACCGTCGCGCGCATTGTAGCCATTATGTATGAGAATACTAGAACGCAGGAATCTAAGGCACACATCCTTAAGCTTGAAGAAAAAGCCTGGAATTTCCGCCAGTGGGTTTCCACATAAGAGGTAGAGGCTGCCATCAATTGGATCCCGGATCCAGGTTTAACTAGGGCAAGAGAAAATATCTCCAATAGAGCAATTGAGCTCCACTGGCAGACTAAGACCATGTTGGCCCTGGCTCTTCAGGAGCAGCAAGACAACATTAACACTTTGGAAAAGAAAATAGATGCCCTCACGAAAAATTTCCTGATTTATGTGGGTGAGGTCCATCGCCTTCGTTTTGTGGGCAATAATTCTCCCCATTACACTATGCTCGAGTGCAGAATAGCGAATCGACATGGGATACCTGAAATCAAAGGGGAGGGAGCAAGCCCCTCCACGTCTCTGAAAGCCCAGCACGCCATTCATGAAGGTAGCACCCCGGAGTGGTCCATCAGCCTTCAAAATTACACGGGGGAAGACACTGCTTAATGGCCTGCTCATTCCTATGAAGCTTCTAGGTTCCCTTTTTTGTCATGACAAGTTTTCTCATGCTCTATTCAAACCATAGTTATGTACAATTTCTCAGCATGTTTTACCCTTCTCTCTATGTGAGACCAGAATGACGTTTTTTGTTTTGGGCTTTGCTCCCACTCTTTTGTAAATATGTCACCCTCTCAGCTAATTCCAATGTAAAATTCCTCCTAAGAGGGTCAGATCTTCTACATCAATTCTCTGCCCCGGGTGCCGAAGATTCTGCGTTCACCTAGTAGCTTATTATGTAATCTTATTTTCCAAATGTTAATAAAACTTTTTAATTTACAAAAAAAAAATGAGAAGTGAGACAATTTGAATTACCTATATTTGCATGAACGTCTTATTCTCTCAATTTTTGACAATTTTTTCTCATCCTTTTTCTAGCTTTCTCTCATATTTCCTCTATGGATCGAAATTTCTTTCCCTTTTCTAGATCCAAATCTCTATTTTCCCATGTTTGTTGTGAATCTTTGTGTAATTTCCACGCTCTGATATATGTGTATGAAATAATGTTTGTTGTTTTTTTTTTTCTATATTCAAATTTAGACACTAAAATAATTTTTTACAGTAGAGGACCGATCAAGCCCTAGAGCCATGTGGTTGACCAATAATACCAATAATAAATGTTGGTAAGGGATTTGGCGGGGTAGAAATTTTAATAGCTCAATCGAGCTGCTGGTTAACCATGTATGTTGCTCGATCGAGGGTTACTTTAACGCTTGATCGAGTAATTACAATTTTGAATTTAAGCGCTTGATAGAGCATTTAAAGTGATCGATCAAGCTCTTGAAGTCCTAAAAATTTCATTTTCAGCACCTCTTGTGCAGATATCTCTACAACCCCATTTTGTACCTTATCAGATTTAGGGAGAATTTATCATTAAGTGGCAGAGTTGAACATGTTGGATTCCTGAAAGAATCATCTATCCAATTACATCATTTTGACACTTTTGAACTCATATGATATTTTTCACCTATTCTCTTTTAAATATAACACTTGAAAGTTTTTTGGTCAGTTTTAGAGAGGTTGAATAAAAAATCAATAGCATAAAATATACACAGCGAAAAAAAAAAAAAATGTGAGTCCTCTTCAAAATGGTACTCTACTATCTTCGTATGTGAGTCCTCTTCAAAATGGTACTCTTGGTTTTTCAATTTATTTAAAGAGTTGAAAAAAGTCTTACATGAACACACATGTCTCCAAAATGCAATTGGAATATTACTTCACCAACTTCGAAAAATAATAAAAAAATATGTTTTTGCATTAAAAATAAATTTTTAATATGAAAAACTTTGGTATGTCCATGTAGATCATGCTTATTAATATATTACACATCTTAGACTAAGTTATGCTACATGAACACATGCATCTCTCTTAAGTTGTGTGAAAATTTGCAAGGTCATATATTGCATTTAATGGAAAATTGAGAGATTATATGACACTAAATTTTTTTGAAAAAAATATCATTATGACAATAACATAATTCCCCACACATTTTCTTTTTAATCGGAATCAAAATTCACAATGCTTATATGAATTTTGAGGGGTGCAATTCGATAAAATAGAATAACTTGAAATTTCATCGCCATATTTGGCTCAAACATGTAACTCATCTTAATGCTAAATTTTCTAAAATATGTTGTTTAACTATTTAAAGTTTTGGAGCTTTTTTGCCGAAATTTGGTGAAACGAGTTGATTGTGATTTTTTTCTTATTTAAAATGTGTTTTTAAATACATAAATACGTTCAGTGCCTTTAAAAACACTTTGTGAAGATTTCACAACTCAAATTTGTGGTTCCATCTGACAAAAATTTAAGACAAAAAAAATAGACTATAGCATTTTGAATTATATAAAATTATTAAATATATATATTCTATTTTTAAAATATATAATTTTAAATTTTAAATTATATTTAATATTTTTTGAAAATTATACATATACATATACATATATTAAATAGTGAAATATAAATTTTTAAAAACTATATTTGACGTTGATCTCAATATTTCTAGTAAATGTAACGACCACCTAATAGTTCAAAATTAACTAGTCGAGTTCCTGTTGTTAATTACCTCGTCGATTGGGAGGTTACAAGGTCATATCTCCTCAATGTCCTTGGGGTTATGCCTTGCTAGTTTGGCCAATGGACATTATGATTCTCCAGTAAATGTAACAACCACTTAATGGTTCCAAATTAAAAATATGTCATATCAATAATATAAAACAATAAAAGGTTTAATATTTTTATAAAATATAAATTTGAATATATATATATATGTTTTGGAGTTTCTAGAAGGTTTTTTTGGCCTAATCTTATTTTTTGTTATTTAAAATGAGTTTTTGAGTGAATATTTCGATTCAACACCTTAAAAACCAGTGAAACATTCAAATTGTGAAGAGTTTGTTACTAAAACTTGTGATTCTAAAAAATCCTTACCTAATAATGAACAAATTAAAAAGAAAATATACCAAAAACTCTCCAAATAAACTATGAAAAAAATGTAACATATAAATAATATAAAATAACATATTCTCATTGTTTTAATTTTTTATATCTTTAATATAAATAATATAAACAAACTTGTATCATTAATATTATCCATTATTATGCATTTACGAGATAAACTTGACCCAATTTTAAAACTCTACAAAGTTACGAGATGAACATGGACAAAATCTTAAAATACTCAAATGATCAAATTTGACTCGGCTAAAAATGTAATTTTTCCATATAATTTAAATATTGTATATTCTAAAAATAAAGTATATATTAATATATAATTTTATATCTTAATATGATTTATAAGAAGTTAGAGTTTTTAATTAGAATTGGTTGGGTTAAAATTATGATCCCTGTTTTATTGCAAATTTATTTGAAATAGATTGGTTTTTCATTTTTAGCATTTTGAAAAATTGATTGTGTAGAGTTCTAACAAATTTATATAAAGTTTTGGTAAAATTAAGAAAATATTTATTTTAGAAAATTTAACATAAAAGCAAAAATAAGCAAATTTTTTAATTAAATTGCACAAATGATCAAACTCGACTTAATTAATGATTGACCAAATCATTATAATTCTCATTCAAAAACTCTAATTAATTGAAGCAATATGAACTTTTATGGAGCGATTGCACTTTTACAAAGGGGCACTCACCGCTAGTTACCCCTTAACCCTTAAGCTTCTGCATAGCCCATTTTTCATTATAGATCACAAAAGTCTTAAATATATCTAGTAGTTTCATTAATGTAATCCATTAATGAAACTACTATAGATCACAAAAGTCTTAAATATTTCTAGTAGTTTCATTAATGTAATCCATTATTTTAAAAATCCTGATATAACATATGCATTTTGGGGTTAAATATTGACCCAATCTAGTCATTGCACAACCCGAGTTCATACGAGTTGCAGCAGAGCAACGCGAACCCAATAAAGAGTTTTGATGGTCTGAAGTCTGACTCAGAGCTCACACAGCTCATACCCTTCCTACGGAGTCTCAGTGAAGTGGAGGACGTTCGCCCAAAGATTTCTCTGAAATTCCACGCTCATGATCCCCCTGTGACTCATGTACCAAATGCTCAAAAATGAAATTGTTAAAGAGTAATGTGCAGCCCACGCCTAAAATCTGATTATGATTTCTACTTCAAAATGTTACTAGTTTTTTCATATCCGTTTTGAGTAATGACAACTTTTGGTTTGGTTTCGAATTATACGTCTATTGATTTATATCTGTGTTTCAAGTTATAAGTTAAAAAATAAAAAATAGGAACAGAACGCTGATTTCAAAATATTGACTTATAAATATAGCTAGTAAGAAGAATCCGGAACACATTTTATTCGAGTGTTATTTTTTTAAAGGCTTTTCTCCTATTCAAAAGGTCAAAGTTTAGATGTTCGAATTTTATCTTTAAATCTGAAAATAAGTAAAGATTTAAAATAAGTAAATCCATGTTAAGCCAGATTTTAAAAAAATAATTACACTTTCAAATAATTATGCATCTACATGTATTTAATTATTTATTATATTTAATGTGATATGGAAATTTCATTTCTTTATTAATATGAATATTTAAGATATTTTATTATTGTATAATGTAATTGTGATTTTCATTTAATTTTTAAATATTTTCTAGTTTTGGATAATTTTTTAAAAATAATTTTAAAGAAACTTTAAAAGTATAAGTGCTCCTAAAAAGTTAATGGTTGAAAATAGTATTGGGTGCACAAGAATACACAATGCATTCATATGCTTAAAAATACATATGTATTTGTGAGCTTGCACCTCGACTTTCCCTAAACTTTCCCTAAACTACCACGTGAACTGTCGTTGAACACCAAATAGGCATTTTCAAGAATGCTATGAACATGCAAAGTGGGTAAATTCTCTTGCAATTTTAATTGGGAAAAAAGGGTTGTGGCTAGTTCATTGTTACCCAATAGATTACATGATGAAATTTTCGCTTTTTTGAGATATTTGAGGTGTAATTTCAAAAAAACCTTGAGGCATTGTATGACTCTGTTAATGTGGTGTTTGATTGGTTCTATGTAGGTTTCTAACCCTTATTATTTTTTTATTTCATAATTTTTTTTAAATTATTAAATATTAAAAATGAAATTTACCCTTATTTCATCCTAGGTCAACCTAGTTGTAGCACCCTCCTCCCACACTTACCCAAGTTCACCGGTCCACCAAGGTAAATATGTGACGAAGAGTTACTATGATATGAATCAACCTCTTAGGTAAAGTTAAGGAAGCGGAATCGACAAACCGAAACTTTATTGACCTTCTTCATGAGCTACATGACCTTGAAGAGTTAAAACCCCCTCCAGGTGCCCAAACCCTGAGGTGACTTTCTTTTTCAATTATCTAGACTCCTAGCCACAACCATAACATTGCATGATTTTGACTCTAGGCCTCCAGCCACATGCATAAGCCTGCAAGGTGGCAGCTGCAGTCCCATTTTCCCAGTTCTATGCACGTGACCATGAAATCTGAGCCACCTTTTCAAGGCTAGTCTCCAAACCATTGCTCAAAACTTGATGAGACTTTCCAGAACATTAAATGACACAAAGAAAAAGCCTCTAACACAAAAACTTGAACAAGGACTTGGCGTAACCAATCCTAACCATGAAATACATTTCATCAAACACATTGAGAACATGTAATCTACAGGTCATGAATGCACATTTAAACATAGGGGTATGATACTTTTGGGCATCAACTGTTCCTGGTTTTGCAATGTTTGTCTTGACATATTTCAACAATCCATTGCCATCAAGCACTGCCTCCATGCTATCCTTCCATGCAGTGAAATTCAAGCCACGTTCCAAGAGTTACTATAATCTCAATCCATTGAAGGTCATTCTCCCAACTCTAAAGAGATCCTGCTACACTGAAGCTACAAATTTGAACCTCCTAAGGAACAAATTTGATATTCCTATTCTAATGTGAATCCTGCTATGATACCAAGTAGAAATTTGGTGATAAAATTGTAAATTCTAAAGAAATTTAATCTAAATCAAGAGACAAAATTATTCTCTACTACTCTGCGAAAATTAATTCACAATTTAGAACAACATTCACAAGCATGCATCAATCACATACAAAAGTACACAAAATTATCTAGTGGAAACCAACTGGTAAAAACCCCTTAATCTTGCTTGAATTAATCATATGAATATAGAATTTACTAATATTGCTCACTTTAAGCACAACTTGCAAGTGAATAACAATTCTCTCTGCTCAGGCCCAAACTTAGTCAATTTATGCCTCTACTTGAGGCCCTATTTCCTTGCGCAAATCGTGAGGAATTATGTTAGGTTGTTATAATCCTAGTGTATCCCCGTATTTTTATTGTTAGTATAGCCCCCTTATTGTTATTGTTGTGCCCACGTAGTCCCCATATTGTTATTATTGTGCCCCATAGAAGCCCATTATTGTTATTGTTGTGCCCTTACATTGTTATTGTTATGTCGGCTAGGATTATATTGTGACCCATTGGACTCCTATATATAGAAATGAGGTTTTGTCATTTGTATCATCCAAGATTGTTCATTTATGTAATGTAAAGGAGGTTTCCCCTTCCAAGAGGCTTATTTCTAAGTTGTTGTTCTATATTTTCTTCTATTTTGTGAATTGGGTTCATAACATTTGGTATAAGAGCTTTGGATTCTAGGGTTTCACTGCTTCAAACATGTCATCATCGCATTTTAGTTATAAATTTTTTTCTACAAGGGTTCATGAGCTAAAAAAAAACCATTTGCAAAAAACTCTTGAGGAACATTGTGTAAGAATTTCGGATCTTTGTTCGCAATATTTTCGGAGATGTGATCTGTGGAAGTTAGGGTTTTTGCAGGCTCCCGAATTTCATCTCAAAGAGGTAACATTGGTAAAATCATCATAACTCTCTCTCTTTGAGCATCAAATTAGAATTACGTAACAAGTGGCTGAAATTGCACGGATTTTAGTTTCCTTGTATTTATTTCAGAGCCGAAGGAGGAAATAGTGACGTGTGGCACGCCGTATAAGTTCACTCTACTGAACCAGTCCATAATTAGGTCATTGTGGGAGATTGGACATAACTTTGTCTTGGAGAATCCAAATCAGGTCGGACCTGTGGCATTGGAAAGAAGATTAAGAGGGATACAAAATGACTCAAAAAAAATATTGGAGATCATAAATTACAGAGATACATCTGTTTCAATATCGAGCTCCTCAAAAGCAAGAAAAATGTGTGCATTTTTTTTTAATTGCATAAGTCTTGTTTGAAAAATCAGTTTGAAGTGATTACAAGGGAATATTGAAGTATAGATATCAGTATTGGGCTCTAAAATGACCCCCAAAAAGAATTATACACCCATTAAGCCATCAGAAAAATCCACTATGACACGTGAAGAGGAATAATTGCAGTATGATATATCAAAATTATGGTATCAAGTGCAATAAATTTCGATCTCACAAAGAGCAACCAAAGCTGATATTTATGGTTTAAAAGCAGACATGGAGGTTAAGGTGGATGGTTTGAAGGATGAAATGAAAGTTAATATGGATGATCTAGCAGTAGAAGATCACATCGAGCATCAACAAGAAGTTCTCTAACTCTTAAATGATAACCTAAATTTGGTGCAGAATTGAATGAAACAATAGGAAGATCAACATCGTAGTGAAACAAGTTTTGATGTAGGTGACTGGGTATTTTTACGGCCACAACCATACAAAACAATGTCCCTCATGCAAGCTAAGAAGTATAATAAATTATCGATAAAGTACTATGGTCCTTACAAGGTGTTGCAAAATATTGGTACTATGGAATATACAAATTGGAGCTGCATGCATCTTCCCGAGTGCACTTAGTTTTCCATGTTTCATGCTTAAAGAAGGTTATAGGTGACAAAATCCTAGTTCAAATAATATTTCCATAACTTGAAGAGGAAGGAAAAATCATATTGGAACATGAAGCCGTCATATAAACAGGAACTCGACAACTATGAAATCGATCAATTTCAGAGTATCTCAGCTAATGAATGAACTTACCTGCTGAAAATTCGACATGGGAGGATGAAAATTTTATATAGAAGCATCTAAAAATAATCAAGCATTGAGGACAACACTTGTTTGAAGGAGAGGGGCATTTTAGGTCCCTATAATACTAGTGTATCCCCTTATTGTTATTGTTAGTATAGCCCCCTTATTGTTATTTTTGTGCTCATGTAGTCCCCATATTTTTATTATTGTGCCCCATAGAAGCCCATTATTGTTATTTTTGTGCCCTTACATTGTTATTATTATGTCGGCTAGGATTATATTGTGACCCATTGGACTCCTATATATAGAAAGGAGGTTTTGTCATTTGTATCATCCAAGAAATTTTCATTTATGTAATTTAAAAGAGGTTTCCCCCTCGAAGAGGCTTATTTCTAAGTCGTTGATCTATATTTTCTTCTATTTTGTGGGTTGGGTTCATAACAAATTATGCCCATATTTTTTAGGAAGTTTCCTCCAATTGATTGCACAATTCCCAAGGTTGATCCGCTAACTGCATGCAACACTTGTACACTCAAGACTAGTCTACAATTGATGTTACATTGCCTTGGAATATCCACCACAATTAGGGAACTCAAATTCTTTGCATGCACTTGATTGATCAGTTAACTGGATGATTATTGAGTTAGATTGTTGTCCCACTGCACAAATGAACTTCAACTAGTTCTACCAACAATTAGAACTACTTTAATTGATTACAACTCAAAATAACTTAACTTGATTGCTATAAATTAGAAATCAACATATGCAAACTGGAATCCAAGCCTTTAAATCGAATTTATTGAGATAACTGAGCGACAACAACCATGTCACCTCAGTTAACTTCCTCCAAGTTGTCTGTTGATGTGGAAATTTAATTTTTTTCAATCTGACGACGGCTAAGTAAAAATGAGCCTTTCTTGCTACACTTCTCAGCAGATTTGTTGTGAAGGTTCAAGAACACAAAGTATGTAAGATTGTAAAATTCTTGTATGGCCTAAAATGAGCACCACGATCCTGACATGAGTAGTTGACCGAGCATCTTCTGAAACCCGATTTCAAACATTACGATATTGATGATGCAAATTTGTTTATCTAGAAAGTTGGAAAAATAATTGTATACCTTGTGGTGTATGTAGACAATATTATGATGATAGATAACAATGAGAATTACATTGCACCCATAAAGAAAAAAATGACGAAAGGTTTTGAAATGAAAAACTTGTGCTATGCTCACTACTATCTTGGTATTGAAGTAACCCAACATCCAAAATTTATATTCCTCTCCCAGAAGAAGTACATTGGAGATATATTGAACATGTTTGGCATGGCTGAGTGCAATCCTTTGAAAATTCCAATGGAATAGAATTTAACGCTCACACCGACTGAGGGAAAATAATTTGAGGACGCAACAAAGTACATACAACTTGTAGGAAGTATCAACTACCTGACTACTATCAAACCATACATTTCATTTGCTATTGGAACCCTCACCAGATTTATGCAAAATCCTTGTGACAGCCATTGGTATACTACAAAAAAAGTTCTAAAGTACTTGAAGGGAACTTGAGACTTCAGACATAAGTATACACAGGTGGATGACTTCAACTTGATTGGATACTTTGATTCATATTTTGATGGAGATAAATAATTTGGAGTATCTATTTCATGTTATGTTATAATTCTTAAATCAAGATTTGTCTCAAAAATGAAATGAAATTGTTAAAAAGCAATGTGCAGCCCACGCTGAAATCCGATTATGATTTCTACTTCAAAATGTTACTAGCTTTTGCATATCCGTTTCGAGTAATGGCAACTTTTGGTTTGGTTTCGAATTATATGTCTATTGATTTATATTTCTGTTTCAACTTATAAGTTAAAAAATAAAAAATAGGAGCAGAACGCTGATTTCAAAATATTGGCTTATAAATATAGCTAGTAAGAACAATCTGGAACACATTTTATTCGAGTGTTTTTTTTTTTAAAGCTTTTCTCCTTTTCAAAAGGTCAAAGTTTAGATGTTCAAATTTTATCTTTAAATCTGAAAATAAATAAAGATTTAAAATAAGTGAATCCATGCTAAACCAGATTTAACTTTCAAATAATTATGCATGCACATGTATTTAATTATTTATTATATTTAATGTGATACAGAAATTTCTTTTCTCTATCAATATGAATATTTAAGATATTTTATTATTTTATAATGTAATTGTGATTTTCATTTAATTTTTAAACATTTTTTAATTTTGGATAATTTTTTTAGATAATTTTAAATAAACTTTAATAGTATAAGTACTCGTAAAAAGTTAATACATATGTATTTGTGAGCTTGTAACCTAGACTTTCGCTAAACTTTTCCTAAACTACCACGTGAATTGTCATTGAACACCAAATAGGCATTTTCAAGAATGCTATGTACACGCAAAGTGGGTAAATTCTCTTGCAATGTTAATTGGGAAAAAAAGGGTTGTGGCTAGTTCATTGCTAGCCAATAGATTGCATGATGAAATTTTAGGTTCTTTGAGATATTTGAGGTGTAATTTCAAAAAAAAACTTGAGGCGTTGTAAGACTCTGTTAATGTGGTGTTTGATTGGTTCCATGTAGGTTTCTAATCCTTATTATTTTTTTATTTCATAATTTTTTTTTTAAATTATAAAAATATTAAAAATGAAATTTCCCCTTATTTCATCCTAGGTCAACCTAGCTGTAGTAACCTCCTCCCACACTTACCCAAGTTCATTGGTCCACCGGGGTAAATATGTGACGAAGAGTTACTATGATATGAATCAACCTCTTAAGTAAAGTTAAGGAAGCAAAATCAGCAAACCGAAACTTTATTGACCTTCTTAATGAGCCGCACATGACCCCGAAGAGTTAAAACCCCCTCCAGTTGCCCAAAACCTGAGGTAAATTTCTTTTTCAATTATCTAGACTCCTAGCCACAACGATAACATTGCATGATTTCGACTGTAGGCCTCTAGCCACATGCATAAGCCTGCAAGGTAGCAACTGTAGTCCCATTTTCCCACTGTGCACAACCTGATAAATGACATTTGTGTGCAACAATTTCTTGCGCTAGTACATGATGAAGCACTCTGGCTGGGAGAGCACATACCGATTGATGCTACATTGATTCATCAGATCACAACCCTGCCTGATCAAGGTATAGATCCTATGGCAAACTTTGGAGGAAAAGCACAAGAAAAGCGGGTGGCCGACTAGATTAAGACGAAGTACCAAGTATCACGCCATAGTAGAGGCTTCGTAGTAAGCGATATCAATGACATGATCGTGCAGTTCGGAATGCTCATCTTGGCCTGCAATATGATGCGGAAATGTAGACCTAAGGAGGTTCCTGTGAAAGTCATTGCACTGGCATGACAGTTTGAAAAAGGAGTAATTTACAACTGGTCTCAATATTTATGCCGAGATATTTTGGAGAACGTGTGTGAAGCACAAGAGGAGGGCAAGAATTTATATTATGCTTGGCTCATACTACTAATAGCCCTCATTGGCTAGAAGATCCCAGAGGAAACACAATTTCCTGAGATCGAGCCGTAGATGTTCGAAGTCGCGCGATGCACTACATTGTGGAACTCTTCCATCCCCATGCGCATTGTGGATAACAAAATATTCTGGGTACTTTTCGATGCCCCATTTTTCCAAGACGTACAATCAAAATCGAGGTTGTCTCTGACCTTGTACGATCAGTACAAAATGACAACAGATTTTATGGTGACCTTCCAACATGCACATCCTCGTGAAGGGCACAATCAAAGGCGTGTGGTATGAATTTCCCTGTCTCATCACTGAGGACGATTTGCTGCGCATCACTACAGAGTGGCCGCCAGCATGGTTGGAGCCTGGTGCATCAACATCTATTCCTAAGGCGCCTACCAATCCTCACACTATTACGTATCCAACTGAGAAGACAACCAAAAAATAAGCCACAACGACTACCAATGATGAAACAATTGATCTAACAGACACTGGACCTGAGAATAATGATACTGCGCTGAAAGAAATAGAGGATAAAGTGGAAGCACATACTTCTAAAGGCAAAAAGCACGGTTCTCAAGCTACAGGAGGATCGAGGAAAAAGCAAAAGGGCTCTAAGGACACCGTAAAAGAAGAGCTAACCTTGATTGAAGATGACTTCAATGAAATAGAAATCACGGTCACAACAGTCACAAAGGACAGATGGATAGACATGGAAGCGTAGTACTAGATTGCGCTTGAGGGGGTGCATGTTGGAATCCAGTAATTACAAGTTCAAGCGAGCCTGATTCAGGTGAGCGTTGCCCAAGCGAGCCAGCTACAAGCAAGCATGCCTGCAACCTATGCGAAACCGCTCAATATTGTTCTTCTTCAAATCTGCCAGCCAGCGTGCCTAGCTAAGAGGTTGCGGTGAGATAAATATTTTATCTGTTCTGCCTGCAGGAAAATTACATTTGCTACACAATATGATTGTAGATGAGCTCCAGTTCTGTGAAGCCCATGCTCACACCACTGAGTAGAGTCATAGCACCAGGCTACCGAAGCATATCAGAAAAAACAGATTGCAGAGGCAACATATAGAGAAACTGAGGCTCAGCGTAACCAAGTTTGTAGCGACGTACCAACCGTCCTTGCCACAGCTACCCCAGAAGAGAAATTAGAAGGACTAGTTGTTGCATTAGAGGCCTCACGCGCAGAAGTTAAAACCGTCTAGGCTGAATTCGAGCATCATATTGCTGACTTACATATGAAATTACAGCCAGAAAACCCAGCAGAAGTCATAGCAAAGAGGGCTGACGAAGTAAAGCAGACCACTAATAGTATCATTTCTACAGTAACACAATGCGATTGGCTTTTGGATGAGGCCATGGGTGTCTAGACTTCATTTGAGAATGACCCTATGTTATAGTAGTTACGCAATGAGTTGTGCATCAAGGAGAAATTGTTTACTGATATTAGGATGGAGGTTCCTACTCTCATTCTTACATAGTGCCTTGTCTGCCTACAGGAGGGTCGGGTAATTCAAAATGAAATCGAGGACCTGCACTGGAAATAATAGTTGCTTGAGGCAAGAATGCAGCCATTGGCCAAGGAGGCTCTACATCTATCTCAGACATTGGATAACATGTTGAAGGCCATTCAACAAACACATAGAAGCATTGAATTGGATACTGAAGGGCCCACAACAGAGAAATTGGTCATTGAAGCATAGGAAGCTACTGCGCAAAGTCTGTACATGGTGTTGCCAATGAAATATTCTGTCGTTGAGCTCCAATCCAAGATGAAGGAGCAGACACCACAGTGACTCGGGATGAGTCACGTGTTTATGTTGGGGGCCTGTTGGAGAGGGGTCCCATGGGGTACAATTTTGAGTATCTTTTTGTACATTTTTTCATATGCGCCCTATGTGGAAAGGTCAAGGGGATTCTTGGGGGGGGGGGGGTCAAAGTCCCTCTTTTATGTAAAAGGGTTGGAAGGGTAAACTGTGGGCCTCAAACCATGGTTCGAGACCATAGTATCTGCGCGCTAAGATGGATATTAATAGATAGATCGAGTCTAAGTAAGAAGTAAGATTTGATATGATATTTTGATGTAAGAAAGTCCGTGATACGCTTTGTAAGTCTAGGTTTTTGGGTAGAAAGGATCTTGCTGGTTGTGTGCGGACACCGCTGGCTATATGTGCAGAAGGGTAATTGTAAGGGAAATTTTGCTGTATTGAATGGTTGGAATCTAATACAAGGGCTGGTTTTGGCGAAAACAGTGTGTTATCTGAGTTACATTATGTTGTTGCATTGAGATCAATTTACTTATATTATGCTTAATTGTGTCTTCACGAATAGATCTGTCATTTATTTATGATTGAATATGTGGATAAATCTACTTAAGTTAGTACACATTACATAGATATGGTTTTGTTCTTATATATCTGCGACAAAGTGAGCTGTGATCTAGTTGTTTATGCATTATCTGTGTATTATTCTGTAATTGCGCGCATTTGTTTATGATCTGTATAAGTTTTTCAATAAACCTACTTCGGGCCACCACATTATTTTCTTCCTCAGTGTGTGGAAACCTGTTTCCAAAACCCCCCCATACTTCTTTGGGTGAGACTTTGATCTGCGCAAGCAGGTCATTGCCAAAAGGGCCATTAGTTAGAGGGTTTGTTGGTTGCACGGTAAAATATGAATCTGGGTCAGGACCCATCAAGCCAACAACCCCTTTAGACCATAATACTCATGAAATCAATACTGACATGTACAAATTGACCTCAAATGAATATAAATAATGAAATGGATAATATCCCTATAATATAGGACCCTAACATTGGCTCAAATGGGGATGTCATCCTCCCTGTGAGGTGCCAAGAACACAACAGACCATGCGCCTTATCCATTGGGTGATTTATTGACTCATAATTTACTAAGACTAACTTAAACAATTATGAATTTTCATTACATATGGTAGTATTTCATAAAACAATTATCCACACCAACAACATTTTTCTACATGTCCTACAAAGTAGATGGAATCTTATCTCAAATTTGATAGGCCATTTCAGAATCAAGGCCATCTGGGTAATGAAGCATAGCCAACAAGTATGGAATTGTAAATTTTATTAAATCTGGCTGAAAATTCCTTCACTGTCTCACCAGGTTGCCTCTTTAGATTCCTATACTCAGCCATGATTTGAAAATGGTTCTTTTTAACCTCCCATTTGTCAAATAAAGTGTGCTCAAACTGTTGGAAATTAGCAATGCTTCCAATTGTCAAACTTATATACCACTTCCTTTTTTATTTTTGGTAGCATCGAAAGTTCTCTAAGTCTCAAAATTGGTAGAGAGGCTTGTGCACATGTATTCCAAAGAACCACAAAATAATTTATGAAGATTCCACTCAGAATGTGTTTTATTGTAAAAAATATTTATTTTAATGGGGACCCTAAGTCAAAACTTAGGGAAATTAAATAATTAAAGGCTATTAATAAAAAAATGTGTGAATGTTCTAGAAAAAGCGAAGACAAAGTCAAGTTATAATCTTAGCCGTTGATTAGAGATCTAATCTCGGTTTTTGATGTCTCAATGAGAATATTATAAAGGAGGACTTGAGGGTCATTTGTTAAGACACACTGAGTGAATCTAGTGATCAATTTTTTAGACGACACAAGTGCTCAGACGAAGAATTCGATCTAAGTGATTCCAACGCAGTGAGGGGAAGGGATAACTCATAGAGAGAGATTTTGTCAGCTAGAGAATTATTAGCAGAGAGAGGAAAATAGACATCCAACATAGCCAACACAGAGCCATAGAGACTGAAGTAGACCCATCACAGAACCACACAGGGCCACATAGAGGCTATGTAGAGGTTGAGAGGGTTTCCAAAATTCTGTTGTCGAATCAGTTTCAGAAGCTGGGAGCTGGGGTGTGAGACTAGGAGGCTAATATCTGAGATTACGAGAGTTATATCGATCTATTTTTTGGGTGACATAGTTCCAAGAGGAGGTGATGTAGTGCCTATGCAGTCACTGCGCAGAGGCAGCGCAGGACCTCCAGGGACACCACATCAAATGTTCAGATCAATCGAATTTTCCAGTAATTGAGTGAGGTAAAAATTAAAATACTGATGCCAATAATTATTTCTCTATAACTGAATAACCTTTGTGGTATTTGGATATGTATTCAGAATTTTCTACTGCTTAATAAAATCAAACCTTTAGATCTGTTGCACCGGCTTTCCCGCATTGGGTTTTTTCTGGGACTTTCGTCCAAAATAAATGTGTCCTATGTGTTTATTGTTATTTTCTTAGTTTCCTTGTTTCAGAATCATATTTTATTGAGAGTGGACTGCTTCAATAATTTACTGCAATGTTTCAAGAAGTAATCTGAAATAATTTTGTAATGTGATCCACCAAATAGGAGAAGTAAATTCAATTGGTTGCAGTAGGATTCCTGAGATTGCTAGATCTAGGAATTTTCACATGTTATCATAGAATTTGATGTGAAACACGAATAGAAGTTCTAGAATAGAAGTGAAGGATGAATTTTTGCAGTAGAAACAGATCAAATTCCTATAGGGATTGCACAGTTCTAGCGAGAAGGGATGAATTTTCAAGGTGGTCTTTCTCTGAGTGAGTCGACAGAGAGGTAAGAATTCCAGATCTAGATCGTGCCAAGGAAGAGGGAGAAACATAGAGCTTTCACACAGAGCGAGAGGGACATAGTTTTCTGCAAGCATTTGTTGGGTAGATAAGCGTCAGACGAAGAATAATATCACATAGTGAGGGAATTCTTCCTTAGTGTCGAGGAATTCAATTTTTATCATTTACTGGGAAATAGAGGAGAAACCGACTTACCATATCCATTAGGGAGTGTGTAAGCCATCCTAGAAGTTACTTATTAGGGAGAAAGCCAGAGAATTTCGATAGTTTTCATCTGAGATGGCAACTCATGGACTTAGAGATCAGGATTGGCTGGAGAGATCCTCCAACTACGTGATCTGGAAGGAAAGAATCATATTCCTTCCGGACGAGTATGATCTCAAGGCATTCATAGACAACTTGGTTGTTGTGCCTACAGATCCAGATCAGAATAAAAATTACAAGTCCGATATGGCAAAGGCCAAGAAACTTATCCTTGATGGTGTCAAGGATCATATAGTCTCTCATATAGCTAGCAAGAACACAACTAGGGAGATATGGGAGGCCTTGTCCCTGCTATATGAAGGAACTTCTAAGTAGCGAAAGATGTAATTGGAGCAGAAGCTCCGAATGATCCAGATGCAGAAGGGGGAGCACATTGCTCCATTCCTAACGAGACTTTATGAAATCCTTGATTGATTAGAGGTCATGGGATCCACCCCAACTGCTACAACTATGGTGAGGTTGGCCCTTAATGCAATAAATAAGTAGTGGAATTTTTTTTTCCAAAGTATCTTGGGAAGGGTGACACTACCGAGTTGGGAGTCGATGTGGGCAGCTCTTCAGGAGGAGGAGCTGAGAAGAGATATGGTCAAGTGTAAATTTGAAAATAACAACGGGAGCGAATTGAAGAATCTAGAGGAGTAGGAGAATGCAACTCTCACATTGAAGGGGAAAAAAGGGCAACATAAACAAAAGATAGATGTTTCGAAGGTGAAGTGTTTCAGATGTGGCGAGATGGGCCACTTTGCATCACAATGTCCTTTGAATAAAAAGGAAAAGGATGAGAAGCACGATCCAAAGGTTACAGCTGCGAAGATTGAGGAGGATGAGTATGCCATGAGTGCCCACACATCTTCAGGAGGGAGATGGGGTGACATGGAATAATAGTTCACCTTGAACTTTAGTTGGGTAGGATCCTTAAGGATCCCACCTCATGGATCATCACCTTGCTATGGGAGCCCATGATAAGAAGTAGCGAGATGGAGGAGTTTTCAGGAGTGATGGAGCGGCAAATGAAGTGTTTAACAACGCCATAATTTAAGCAGTGTTGCAACAACGCAGTGTAGAGAGGCAAAAATGCAATGCAGAGTAGAAACAATGTAGTAGCTAGCAGTAATCAGATCTTCAGCACCAAGGTGCATCCACTGAATGCTTGTTCATTTTCTAGATGATGTCAGTTTCTTCTCTCAACAGATGAGTGTTAGCAGTGGCAATGCTAGCATCATAACATATGCAACACTTGAGAGGGATTTGTAGCATGGATGCAGCAGTGGCAATGGTAGTGTCATGGGTAGTAGTACAGTTGCAATAACAACACAGTGGTTGGTGGAAAGTTTGTCAGACATCAATAGTGTAGAGGATGCTTTAGGGTTAGAGCAGTAGGCAGTAGACATGTTGTTAGAGCACTTTCCTCGCTGAGAGGGAGTGTTGATTTTTTGTAGCATTGGAAGGGCTCTAAGTATCAAAATTGGTAGAGAGGCTTAGGAACATGTATTCCAAAGAACCCAAAAATCGTTTGTGAAGATTGCACCCAGAATGTGTTTTATTGTAAAAATCGATTATTTTAATGGGGACCCTAAGTCTAAACTTAGGGAAATTAAATAATTAAAGGGTATCAATAAAAGAGAGTGTGAATGTTCTAGAAAAATCAAATATAAAGTCAAGTTATAATCCAAGCCGTTGATTAGAGATCTAATCTTAACCATCCATGTCTCAACGAGAATACTATAAAGGAAGAATTGAGAGTTATTTGGAAAGACACACTGAGTGAATCTAGTGATCGATTTTTCAGATGGAGAAAGTGCTTAGACGAAGAATTTGATCTAAATGATTCCAGCATAGTGAGGTGCAGGGATAAATTTCAGAGAGAGATTTTCTCAGTTGGAGAATCATCAACAGAGAGATGCAAAGATACATCCAACATAGCTAGTGAAAATCCAAATAGGTTTCCATAGAGCCAACATAGAGCCATGTAGGGATACGCAAAGGCTGAGAGGGTTTCCAATATTTTTTTTTCAGATCAGTTTCAGAAGCTGAGAGCGGAGGTGTGAGACCAGGAGGCTAGGATATGAGATTCCAGGAGTCATATTGATCAGTTTCTGGGATGATGTAGTACCAAGAGGAGGTGATGCAGTGCCTACATAGTCACTGGGTAGAGGCAGCATAGGGACCTTCAGGGACATCACATCTAGTGACTGGATCAACCAGACTTTATAGTGATCTAGTGAGGTAAAAATCACAATATTTCTGCCAATACTTCTCTCTTTGTAACTAAATAACCTTTGTGTCAGTCATAGATGTATTCATAAATTCATAATTTTCTACTACTTAATAAAACCAAACCCTTAGATTTTATGCACTGGTTTTCCTGCATTGGGTTTTTCCGGGGACTTTCATCCAAAATAAAGGTGTCCTATGTGTGTATTGTTATTTTCTCAGTTTCCTTGTTTCATAATCATATTTAATTATGTGTAGGTTGCTTCATTAATTTACTTAAATTTTTCAAGAAGTAATCTGAATTTTTTTTGTAATGTAATCTACAAAATAGGAGAAGTAAATTTAGCTGGTTGCAGTAGGATTCCTGAGATTTTTGGATCTAGGAATTTTCACATTCCTACCCTCCCCTTAAAGTCTTTGAGCTAAAAGCCTCAATTTTACATCTTCATGTTCCACTTCCTCTAGATCTATGAAATCAATTATTTTGTCCACATGTTTCTGAGTTGTAATTTCTCCTGTGCCATTAAATTGAGGAAACCTTTGATCATAGTTTTGTGGTAAATCATGTAAAGGAGCTTGCAGATCTACTGGATCATATCAGGAACCATCCATGGCTGTGGTTTATTTAGATGGACTTATATTGGCTTGACTATGATTATCATTTGGATCTTGTTCATGATCACTAATACAATAAGGAGATGCATTTGCAACTTCAAAGGAATGATATACAATTTAAAAAGGGTAATCATGTGTAGATCTGTAGTATTCATTCGAATATAGTAGATAACGGAGAATCCTTTTGAAATTTTCAAGAAAAGGGAGGAGGCAATTGATAAGAAATAATTTTATAACCTAAAGAAAATTCAAGTTTATGTACCTAAATTTCACGTAGTTTTCTTCCATCTTTATTTTGACAAGGTTTGTCTTCCAATGGAGTTTCCAAATTTGATTCAAAGTTTTGGAGTCAATAGGTGAATGGTTCAATTTTTTGTGTCTGACTAATGTCCACCATCAACAGTAAAATTTGAAACTTGAGGGTGCTTTCCCAGGGAAGATAGAACCTTTTGCTCCCTGAAAATGACGCCAAAATTTTAGCATTTTGTAATTTCCTTTAAGTTGAGAAAAGGACTACAAGGGTAACCAAAGACAATTTTAGGCTAGAATCTAGCCCTTTAGCCTTCGAGAGATCTCTCTCACTAGGTTTTCTCATCCAGTTAGATGACTGAAATATTTATGATATTAGGCTAGTTATGAAGGTCATCAAAGTGAAAAAGTTTTTAAAGTTGTGGCTACAAGGTGAAAGAGAGATTCCATTGGGTATGGAGTCAAAATAATGTTTCAGTAACCAATCAGAATCAACAGATCAGTTTGAATTAGGGTGAGGTAGGAAGATTCCTGGATCTACAAAATTTGTTGTAGTGTGGCTAGGATGAAATGAGAGTAAGGATCCATTAAATATAAAACATGTATAAATTAATTTAATATCTAATTTTAGAAGAAAACATTGAAATTGTTTGACGAGTATGAGCAGGGACCAATGTAAAAGTTACAAAACGATTTTCTTTCAAACAATTAAGAAACAAGATACATGTGAAAACTAGAAGGGATGACAAATAAAAAAGAGAGGCACATCACCATTATGTCTGACACAATAAACTTGGAAAAAAATTGTCTTTGTATTGATGTATTAATCAATACTTTAAAACTTTCTCCACTATTTACAAAATTTTCAAAGATACACTCTATTCACTCTTGAATCCAACCCCTTCTATATTCAGATTCATGAATTATATGCAATATTCTCTTCTTAAGTCAAAGGGGGTATAAATCCACCGATTCCCCTAATTGATAAAAACTAACTACATGAGAATAGAAAACAAAAACCACTTCCCTAGGTACTAGGAAAATACCTTTGACCTATTTATTATAACTTGCTTAATACATCATTAATGCTTGAATATTTACAACAAACCACTAAATACACAACCTAAGGTTATAAAAAACCTATTCTCCTGATCAAAACAAATTCTAGGAATCAAATCCACGAGACAGAAAGTCAAAAGGTGGTGTAGGCCAAAAACACAACATGTGTGCCAGTTTCGCAACAACTTGTGCAACAAATCGTATTTTGTGAATATCTCCCAAATGGGGAGTTCAATGGAGCTGAAATTTTTACAAAAAGTTACTATCATCATTCCTCAGCTGAAAAAAACGTTTGAGCCACATCTGACTCACGGATTGCCAGAAAATAAAAAATGGTTGTAGGTGACAATATCGTCTTTCTCGAAGACCGTCAATCATTTGGGCTGAAATTAATTGAATTTATTGATATCACACCCATGCATCTATTGCAAATTGCTTAGGGAAAATGAGTACAAGGTTTAAGAGGTATGATGAAAATACGGTGAATGTGAAAACTTGTAGAGAAAAAACACAGTGCTCCAAGTTCTGCATACATCCATTTTTTCTCTGAAAGGATGAATTGGATGGGTTATCTTGAAATGTCCCTGAGAAGCTTATGAACTTATGAAACAACTTCAAAACTGAAAAAATGCCTCTGAAACACTATCTCCCTTTGGCAGCAAATGCACAACAACTTGTGCAACACCTACAATCATCTCCAAAACTTTGAATTTGTGGGGATTTATCTTGAACCAAACTACTTGAGGCAACACCCCAACAATGATAAATTTATAATGTCCCATAAGACTATCCAAAAATTTAATATTGCACCTTCTCTATGAAAATGGGAATTCATGAAAAATTGTTAGCATGTCTTGTTTCGTTAATGCATTCTTCACCAAAAGGCTAGCCTATGTAACTTTTATAGGAAAAAATGACAAAATTTAAAGCTTAAGGCATCCACCTGATGAAATTTAGTTGTGTTGCTTCTGCAAGTATGCCTGAACTGCCCCATTATGATTACCCTTTTAACTATGATCCTTCATGACATTACACTTTGGATTTTAGCAAATATGCCCTTTTAATTTAAAAGCTTTACTTGAAACTCAATCCAAATCTAGACATTTTTTCACAACATACCCCTTTAGACCATAATACTCATGAAATCAAGAATGAAATGTACAAATTGACCTTAAATGAATAGAAAGACTGAAATGAATAATATTGCTATAATATAGGATGCTAACATTAGATCCAATGGGGATGACATCCTCCCTATGAGGTGCCAAGAACACAACATACCATGTGCTTTACACATTGGGTGCTTTATTGACTCTTCAATTTGAATATTAACTGACTAAGACTAACTTAACAAATCATGACTTTTCATTACATATGGAAGCAATTCATCAAAATATTAGGGCCATCTCCTTGGGCTTCAAACTTTGGTGACGGTTTCCCACACATGAAATATGAAAAATAATACCAAATTACCCAGACAAACAACTCGAAACTGGCACACTGGTGAAAAATATGCTCAGAGGGTTGAGCTTATTCACGCACCTACTCACTCTAAATACTCCACAAGTTGCTTGCTTAGGATAATTCAAACAACCAGTGTAACCACACAAACACTTCATCCACTGGTTGAGTTCTCTGCATGTGCTTGTTCATGAGAAAAATAGAAAAATTGTTGAATTACAACTCAAGTAAAAACTTGCAAACAAATTTAATTTTGACAGGATTTAAGGAGTTAGGCCGACTTACTGAATTCAAGAACATTGCAAAAGGATCCTCAAATGAATGAACATTGAAGTTCAACTTACTCGATAGATTACAATTCTTCTCTAGGTGGTCTACATACCATGAATACAAACTTTTATTTGAATCATTTCTTTCATGCAATTTCATCTTATAGCTGTCATGATAAGGCTACAAACCTTCAAATGAATTTTGTAATGGAACCCCTTCTGGGAAAAACAATGATGTTGGATGCCAAACTAAGATTCATCACCCCTGTTTTCAGGCTCCCTTGTATATATTCAAATAAAAAAATATTCATTCCTCTTTGATACATTAAATTTATCCTATGTTATTTTAAACAAAAGTATTGAATAAATTCATCGATGGCTTGAAGACCTTAAAGATATGCCTCTATATTACATGAAAGTACTAAAGAAATTTAGCAATGGATTGAAGGGAATTGTATATTATAACCTTCCCAACAGGTTTTTCATAATGGATTCTTCCTAAAATAATCTCTATGATAAGTACTCCAAATCCATAGACATCATCACTTCTCGCATTCAACATTCTTATACTAACATATTATGGTGAAATGTAGTTGAATATACAAGGCACCATAAAACACCATCAATCTAATAGCAACCCAAATACCCAATATCCTATTAAATTCTCAATCCAATGGATTTATATGGTCTAACCATATAATAAAAGTGAAATATTGCACAAACATGATTCTTTCCTTTACCAAAGCTAATGGTTTTTTGGTTTCCCAGGCCAGCAATACAACAAAATGCAAAAAATTCAAGCAAAAATTAATCACAAAACACCATCATTTACTATCAATATGAATAATAACAAACATCCATAATACACCACCCCCTCCCCCCCATAATATCTCATCAAGTCTAAGTGTTTCCCAATACGATATATTAGTATGCTCTAACCACATAATAAAGGGGAAAATTTTGGATAAACTTGATTCTTTCCTACACGAAATCTAATTATTCCCTTTGGTTTGTAGGCTAGTTATATCCAATAAAATTAGAAAACATTTTAGAGGTTTAGTACCAAATACTAGGCCTTGAAAACATATAAAATGATAGGGATCATTATTTACCTAAAATTTCCCATTACTCAGGTTGTGACATAGCTTTTCTCAAATCCAAGGAACTTGCCCAACCTAAAATCTGAAACCTTGGCATTCCATTGCTTATAAAGAGAAAGTTGCTAGATTTTGTATATTTATGAACAACCTTGGTCTCCAAACATTCATGTAAATACGCTAACATGCACACATCCATGAATCTAAATTAGTAACAACAAAATATATCTAGAATATTTGCATTATAGGCTTCTCAATGAAGAAAAACTAATAAATTTATATGTTCATATGAATTACCGTTTGACAGTTCCAAGAATAATTTTCATCCAAATTTCCCATGTGAGGGGACTAAGAGGCCCTACATCTCCATGAAGCCATTGTTCCAAGTTTTCATTGTTAGTGAACTCGTACACCAATATCATCGTTATCAATCACCAAAACCCATAGGATACATTATAAAATACTTTTACAAACAATGGCTTCAAATGATTAATAGTATACCCAACAAATAGATAGGTCCATCCAAAATTTCCAATACTTACTTGCATCCTCAACATAATACCCAAGAAAACGAACAATAATGTTGTGCTTGACTTGCCTGATCACCTCCACCTCTACTCTAAATTCCTTTTTTGCTTCCCCCCTATGAAAAAAAACCAAGCAATGGAATTTCATAATGAATACCAACACTAAACAAAATTTGAGATTCACAATATTATAGAAGCATGATCCTTGCCTATTATTAAGCATATTTTTCACCACTACAAGGTTACCATTAGGTAATAAACCATGATAGAAAATTTCATAGCCACCTTCATCAATGAAATTTTCATTTTAGAATCCATTAGTAGCGATCTCCATGTCCTTGAGAATGTACCAATGACCCCATCCAAGGTGTGATACTTTAGGTACACATGTACTAAGAGATTCAATTGACTTGGGGGTCTCTCCAAATACCTTAATAACAACACATTAAAATAATAACTAGTTCATGTAATAAGTGTGAAATTAAAACATTGTGATTATAAAACAACTTTATAATTGTGTCACATATCTTCTTCACAATGTCAAATATTCTACCAAAATAGTGTGCCATAATGATAAGTATCAGCAAGGATAAAATGTTTGAAATGTTATCAACTTTTTAGATTTATTTCAATGTACAAATTATATATGTATTCAATATAATATAACATTCAAAGAATATGAGAACATGTGAACAATTTCAAGTTATCATGATTCATGGATCATCCTTAACGATTATATTTAAAGGGTGATTTTTTATGATTCCAATGACAAATTAATGGGACGAAACATCTCATTAAAAGGAAGACTGCCACTTGCTCACATCTAGTGTAGAAGCATCATCGAGTACTTTGTAAGTTGTTGAATTTCACACAGATGTTTCCATTGACTCCATTTCATTTATTGTATATGCTACAATGCAATATCAAATAAGTTAAAAGTAAAAAAATTATACTTGGTACATACATTATCTTTCCTAAATTAAATAATAACTTCAATAACTCCAAAGAATGTTACTTCTTCAACCATATACATGAATGGATCTTTATATCCACATTAAGTAATTTTGCTGCAATTTTTTTATTCTTATTATAAGAATGTGTATATACAAAATAAGCAACAAGGCATCCTGATTCGTGGTTATGATACACACAAACTATTGAATGTTAGTTCATTACAAATTTTTCATGATCCAAAGCATAAACCTCTCTTTTGGTTTCCATCAATTCTGCTTGAATATTCATATTTCATTTTCATTGAGATATAACTTTTCAATAATAGAAAAGTAGTAGAAATTTGAAAAGTAAAAAAAGTACATGCAAAGGAGTAGAAAATTTATGTATATGTAAGAAAAGCTATAGAAGCTACTTTAAGACTAGAAAGTCTATTTTGTGAAAAGATATTAGATCTATCTTATCTCCAGCAATCATTTTTGTGTTGTATACAAGAATATATGGTATTGTGTAATGCAAAAACATGTCAATGATTCAAAATATATTTTCTTTAGTAATATGCCTTGTGTACTCATAAATGAAAGATAACATCATAGCCATTATAAAAAATGTTAGCTTGTAAGCAAGAAATTGGAGTGTCAAAGGGGGTGAAAACTGCCACTTAATGAACATAAGAACCATGCCATATATACTTTTTTTAAGTACAGATAAGTCTCTAAGTGTAACAAATGATTTTTTGAGAATAGAAACTGACTTTCTAATTGTAGAAAATAAGTTTTTACATGCCAGGGGATTTTTTTTTATTTTTTTCTGCATAAGACTAATTTCTATTATATGATACAAAAAGTGCATTGCAGCTTCCTAACTAGGATTGCTGAGTTAGCCAACCCTGATGGGAAAGAAATAATTCAAAAATTCAAAAATGGGGCTGCCCCTTGGGGGGAAACCAACCTTTAACGGAGGACCCAAAAAATAAGTTTACTGTGCAGAAGAAAAGTAAGCATAAATACTATAGTAAAGCATGAAAAAACTAGAGAAAGAGGAGCCATGGATCTACAAGTTTTGGTTATTTGCATCCTAGAGTTGCCGACGAGGAGGTTCTTCCATGATGTGGCACTCGTAATCAGAGAGGTCATCCTCCTTCTTGGATAGCTAAGGGTCTAGCTTTGGCGTGGAGGTGGAGTGAGTGCCTATGTCTTCTCCCTTGTCTAAATTCTTGGCTCCTTCAGCTAATTTGTTGCCCCCACTTTCAGATGTTTCCTCCATGCATTTGACGGGAAGAGCCACCATTTTCCTAGGAAGCATGGAGGAAGAATGAGAAAGAGTATATTTTCACGACCTCTTCTCAGACCCAGAGCTAGAATTTCTTTGTAGAGCTTCCGAAATTCGAATTTAGAGATGGGCTTAGAGGAGATGAGGGTCAGAGATCTCCGGCACATCCATGGCCACCGATAAAGCCATTGTGCGATCCACCATGGTAGAATTGGAGGGCGAGAGGGTGAACCTTTGCCTCCTCCCCTACGACAGTGCGTTCGGTGGCGACGATGCATGGTATAAATAGAATTCTAGGAATGTAGAGGAGGCAGCTGAGCAGAGGGAGATGGACGAGCAATGGAATGATGAGAAACAACATGGACGAATGATCAGAAGGCGATTGAACAACGATGTGAGGGGCGAAAGCACAATGGGGACCAACAGAGAAGAAAGCAGGAGCTTGCATAGCAAGCCTAAGGGAAAAATTGAGGGAGGCACGGGACAAATGCGAGTAGGAGTCGGTGCCAATGCCCATAAATGACCAAAGCTCTCTGCAATTTAGATAGGGCAAGATTGAATGCCCAGTACACAGAATTCAATGTCGAGGAATGAGCTAGGCCAAGAACCAGTAGGGAAAATTTATGGAACTCATGCTGGAGGCAAGTGCAGTCTTGTGGAGAGGCCAACTATGTGGTGGTGGAGCGGCCACGTGTCTTGCCAACAGAGCACGTTTATTCACCCACATCTGGGGCATGCCAGGTGATTGTTATACATCACAATACTTACGCTTTGTGGGTTGCAATACAACTTTAGAGGCCTATTTCACCCTGCATCTATCAAATCAACCAATTCAATCATATTTGTGGTCAGGGATGGACATTTTTAAATCTAAATATAATTTCGAACCCTACCATTTCAATATTTAGCAATGACCTAATTTAGAGACCCAACCTAGAAAAATTATTCCAAGTAACTGGATTTGAGAATTTGAACTATGTGCAACATGTCAATAGTCTGAAATAACAGTATAACAAGGATTTCACAGGCTGAATAATTCGGTTTTTATGCTTGTCCTAATTTCATGCTTTCACTAACCAATGTAAAGGTTAGTTCTGTATTTTTATAGGCCAATCACTACATACACATGATTATGTATTTTAGAGGGTTGAATTTTGTAAGAAGTATTTTAAGGCATCTTTAATTTATCCTAAAACAATTCTAATCAGTTGAATATTTTCACATTAGAAATTATTTTAAAAAAAGGTTAAAAAAACTCAATTCTTCATGACATTATCTCCTCAAACAAATAAGATACAATAGGTGTTTGTTTATATTCCAAATCTAGAGTGGATTGTAGAAATAAAAGAAAAATGCTAATAATAAAGAGTCAATACAATGAATCCATGACTTTATAAATAAGATAGTAAGGGAATATAGAATTATTAATGGAAAAATTAAAGTTAATACACATGCCATCTAAGAAATGCATCTGAGTTTCGATCTTTATGTCTGATAAATACATGTAAGTTTCAAACATCTATGTCTAAGGGATAATCTCAAGCTATGTCTGCTATAGGTTTGAGAATATATATGCATATACATTTTAGAAATGTCTAATTTAAGTAATAAGAGAAATATCATGGTTCCAAAATTAGTGGCTCTCAGTAGAAACTTAAAGCACACCCAATTTTTACAAACAACAATGTTAAGTACTGTAATGTCTCATTTTGCATCTATCAATAAGTCTTTCTTACCACATTTTGTTTATTTTTTTTTATGTTTGAACAATATTTTTCATAACATCACTAAGAAAATGTTTTATGTGTTCAAAGGCCATATGTGTGCAATCTCAAACCAGTTTCTAGCCACTTTCGAAGGAGTTTTCTAAGAAATGTTAAAGGGATTTTGATCAAAAAAATTCTCAAAAGATTTTAAATGATTATTTTATATCCTTGTACATTTTCATGAGACTACAACTTCTCAATCTCATCCAATCTTATCTATACAATTATCGTCACGAATTAGGTGAACATATACAGTAACATATAAGGTCTACATTCATTTCAACCTCGTCATCTATCAATATCATTTCTAGACCTTGAAGGAATATTTTTATAATCCTTGGATCTTGCTAGATTAGTAGATTAAAAAATGGATATATGCAACCATTAGTGGCAAGGCATATATAGAAATAAAAATAGTTTATGTTATCAACCAATACTCATTAAAAAATGATGCAAAAATTTATTGATGCAAATAAAGAAAATATTCATAACTTATTTGTTGGCCACTTCCACAAAAAATTTTCTTTGAAAATGGACACACTCCTTTTTTCTTTATATCGAATTCAACATTCACAAATAGGGATAAGAGTTTGAAAAATATTTTGGCATCGATCACTACATGAAATGTAAATAGAGTGCATTAAAACAAATTATCAAGTTATATTAGACACAAAATGCAACACTGGTAGCAAGTAGTAGTAGAAATCCAAAGTCCATTCCACTTGTACATGCTTTTTGGCCCCCCTAGTAATATTGGAGATTTTTCAACATGCTTCTTGAACCATGGTTTATTGCACAAACCCTTAAAAAATAATTTATTATATAGGCTTGTTGTACTTCATGGTTTAGAATCTAGGAGGACTTCCTACTATGGATATTTGGGGCTATATTATTCACATAGTTTGTGTAGTTTTACTTTAATTTTAAGGATTCATAGGCTTTTAGCTATGTTTTATGTCATCTTTATTAAAGAATTCATACAATAGATCTTATGCCCGATGCCTCATTTATCAGCACTAGGGCTATGCCACTGAATTAGGGATGAGTTTGGGCTCCATTATGCTTGAAATCAATTCAAATGAGGGAGGAGGAGAAGCAACAAATTATGAACCTGGGAAGTCCCTAAAAAGGAATTTAGATTCTTTAGGGGTTTCTGATGTTGTTGTTCATGATGATTGTTAAGTGAAAATTATAAAGAAACTCGAATTTCTTCAACTAACTAGGAAGAGAGGAAAGATTGTTAATAAATTTTGCTTAGTTAACAATGAAAGTTGAATATTGGATTGCAATCCAAATAATATTTTTATTGTCTAAAATATCATTGGGAATGAATCTAAGGAGTTTTGGAAACTCAGGGTCTAGCATCTCCTTGCCAGTATGAACCTTGAAGTCTACTATTATTTTTGAAAGAACCCAAAAGAAAATTATGTGTAGAAAAAGAGAAAGAATCAAAGAGTTGTCTTGCAAGCAGACTCTAAAAACCATAAATGAAATAATACAGTGTCCCTATACTACATTGGAATACCTACAACCACCCTGTATAACCTATAGTAGAAACCCAATTTCACAACAATCTTTTTACCTTGGGTAAAAGTCTCATTATATGGTTGACGATAATTTGGAGATGGGTTCGGAGCACAACTCTAAAACAAAGAGAAAATCTGTTAGAATCTTAGTTAATTAACTGGGTCATAAACCTTTATTGAACTAAAAAATTGGGAAAAAAAATATACCTTGTTAGGGTTCTAGGTAGTTGTGATAGAATTTACTTGTAAAATACAACATAGATGAGGGTTCTCATCTAGCATGTGCGGGAGCTCATCCATGCAAATTTAAAATAGGTTGCTACCTTATAAAAATTCTCATCTATAACACCATCCATGATGAAGAAATCTAAGATAGTGTAAATGTTATAGCTCATAGTATTTCAGTATTCAGTTCAAAAGTCAAGATAGTCTAAATCTTGTAGCTGATAGTGGGAAAGGTGACATATGATGAGTGCGTTGGAAGTAGACATGTGTATATATAATGGAGAGTAACATAACAGGTAAACCAATGGATGAAAATATTCTAATTGTCTAACACATGATCGAATGAATAAAAATGGAGCAGGAGGGGATTTCATCCAATAGTGGAATGCCTTACAACATAATAATTATAATTTACTGATCGAAACTAATACCAAATATAATTATAGAATAAACATAATAATATTGAGAATGTGTAGATATTTTATTATCTATTTATTAATTATTTTAGAAGTGAATATTTAATAATTATAACTATATAAACTATAGGGGTGGTAAGAGGGGGAGGGATTATATTTAATCCTAAAGGAAAACTAGTTATTAAGTACTCTTGGGGGCTTGAAAAGAAGATCAATAATCAAGTTGAAATGTATGGCCTCTTTCTTGGATTAATATAGGTCAAATATATGTGAATCTTTGAATTCACAATTCAAGGAGACTCTTTGCACTATTCAACGCTAGCACAAAGGATCATCTCCTAAAGACAACCACCTCAAATTCCTTCTTCAAATATTTGCATGTGTGCTGGAACACTTCATATGTTTAGATGTCAAAACATGGAAGCAGATAGAAAAACTAATTTGGCATGCCTTCTAAAAGTGGGTCAGAAGGAGATAAATGACTCCGTTGGATGGAGAAATATACCTTAGGTTCATTGAAAATGTAATCGTCTCCTATGGTAAGGCTACATCACTATAATTTTGGTAGAAATATGAGAAAAAACATCACACTTTATAATCTAGTGGAGGGGCATATCAAAATGGGCATCGTGTCTCCAGGAGCGAACATGGCCAATGCATGGGAATTATTCCCAATAACTCCACATGCTCTAATAGTCGAGACCAGACAACATAACTAGCCTTGATCTGACCCTGCACCTGGTTTAATTATGGAATCAAGAAGGTTGGCCATAATGAAACTTAATGGTGATAGGATTGACTGTACATGTAGGCTCTATGACTTTCAAATTAAATCCATGTTATGTTCCTATATTTTCCACCATAGTTCCCAATTGCATATAAAGTGGTAGCTATTACTCAATTGCTCCCAATGCCATCCCACGCATGCTAATTCTGGACGAGATGCATTTTTTGAATTTATTGTTGATAATTGGCTTTATGACTTATTGTTACACATTTGTAGAAAATGCTTGAGACTGCATAGTGTAAATTAGGGAATCCATCTATGGGGCCCGCGTGGTCTCACAACCTAATTGGGAAGCTTCTTCTACTTGGTTTGAGTTTGCTTTGGTTTCCAGAATGTCCAATATTGTGGGTGTTTCGTCTAGCAGGTTTTCCTTAATCAAGTATGCCCTTTAATTTTTAGATATCTCTTGTTCTCATGTATGAATTTTCTTGTTATTTATGATATTAGTCACTCTTGGTTACCTTTCTCCTTTATTCTAAATTACCCTTTGCTCTTGGTCCACTTTGAATTGTATGCTCTCGATCTTGTGAAGTTACGAAGAAGCCTTGATCGTCCCTGTGAGAAGAAACTAGTGTCCCATGACAATTATCCTACTATCTATCTAACTTTTTCATACTATGGGACAGTTGATAACCTCTATGATTTTCTTGATATCCTTGTCATCAACCCTCTAACCCCTCCAAGCCCTGTCTTCTTTGACATCTGGCCCTTTTCCCCTAGCATTCCAGCTATGTTGATGAGGAAAGGGAATTTAGCTATTGTCGGGGACAACAACATCTGCAAAGTATGCACACAACAAATTAAAGCCCTACAATTGGAGGATATGGACATTAATTGCAAACTTAACTAGTAGATGACATCCTCCATCTCTCTCATGGCTGAGATTCAGTCCCTAAAAGACAAGATAACTCATAAAGATGATGAAATTGATCCACATTGACAAAAAATTGAGGACCTAAAGAACCAAATCAAAGTAAATGAAAACTAGAATATAACTAGCACTACATCTAGCTAACCCATGAGAAAATTGTAGTTAGACCTCAAAATGCCTCTAGAAGAAGTTTTCTCTCCTCTTTAATGATATTTTCTTATTGTAAATATGTCCTTTTGCTCGGTCAATTATGCAAAGTCTATGTATGTCGATCTATTGTAACAATTTTTTTTTTATATAGTCTTTTTGTTACACTAGCCAATACCTCCTTGGAGGATCCTCCGAAAGAAGAACCAATGTACTTGATTTCTAGTGTAGTTTCTACATCGGGGGTGTAGATTTTAATAAAATCCTTACTCATTTTTGTATTAAAAAATATAATTACACAAATTATAACTTAATATTTTTTTTAAAGATGTAACTTATTTCAACAATTTCATGTCATTATTCAAACATCCTATTTTTCCTTTGAGGATGGGTAGAGTGTCTACCCAAAACATCAAAATTTCAACTACTTACACAATTAACACCAAAAATTTATCTGCAAAATGTAACTTATTAATTTTCTCTTAATTAGTCTAATAACCTCTTTTACTAAAACTAAAACATAACATAATATGAAAATTATGGTAGATATAAAATTACAAAATATTAAGCTTTCATATTATGGATGAGTAATATTATTCATTATTTTGTATAATTATTTTAAAATTTCCAATTATAATTCCATAAAATGTTTAAAATAATTTATAAATGTATATCATCAATATAATTTATTAATAGATGGCGCTCTCCCTCTCTCTCTCTCTCTCTCTCTCTCTCTCTCTCTCTCTCACTCTATATATATATATATATATATATATATATATTAGGTCACGACCAAGTCAAACACTAAATTGGTGTATGAGACCACCTTGTTTGTGAGACAAGGGACCCACTTTTATGTAGCTATTTGACTGCTAAGCCTATGAAGGCATACATACTCTACCCGCTCTGGTTTTGAACCTGTGACGTCTTAGGAGGAAACACATGCTCTTAACCGTTAGACCCACAATTATAATTATATATATATTTTTGCTTATAAGTTTAGGTAAATTTGTCAAATACTTCTCATTTTAAAGATGATATTTACTATAAATATAAAATATTTTTATGGTATAAGGTTAACTTAAGTTGTTATAATAATAATAATAATAATTTAATTTTAAGCCCGTCGAGGTTTGGTCTCATGGCGAGCGAACGTTTGCTAAGGCATCCATGCCACTGTGTAGGTCACGAGTTCGAGTCTCGGACTACCCAAGGGCCATCATGGCGGGTGCGACGGTTCCTCTTAGGAGTATAGTGGTAGCCAGCAGGATTCGACCCCGTGTCACGTGAGTACGATACATATCTCGTTGTTGATTATCCTAGTACAAATTTTAAAGTTATGGACACGCTAGACACTAAATTGATGTATGAGACCTCTTTGAGTATGTAAAAATAGACCCTTGTGTGCAGTAATTTGACTACTAAACTTTATAGAAGTCTGCATACTCTATCACTTTCAATATATTCTTTGAAAAAAATTAAACTTAAAGAGAAACTAACCATCCAATATATATATATATATATATATATATTTTTTTTTTCATAATAAATTTTAAAAAAATTTCAAATACGTTATTTACCTATTTAGAGTTTTAGAGTTTTTTATTTTTGTTGAAATTCAGTGAAACAATTTCTAGTTAGATTGTGATTTTTTCTTATTTAAAATGTGCTGTTAAATACATAAATAGATTTAATGTCTTAAAAAACACTTTGCAGAGAGTTCACAATTCAAAATTGTGATTCCATCCAATCTCACAAATTTTTTAAGTAAATTTGACCAAAAAAAATTGCTAAACAAAACTTTAAAACATAAAAAAAAATAAACTATATCATTTTAAATTATAAAAATTTATTAAATATATAAATTCTATGTTTTAAATATATAATATTTAAATTATATATATATATATATATATATATATATATATATATATATATATATATATATATATTAAATAATGATTTTTTTTTTTTAAATATAAAAAATATATATTTTAAAATAGATTAAAAATGTCATATCAATACTATAAAACAATAAAAAGTTTAATATTTTTATAAAATATAAATTTGAAAAATATAGATGATTAAAAATGTTATGTTTTGGAGTTTTTGGTTAGAATTTGGCAAAAGTTATTTTGCTCAAATCTTAATTTTTTTATATTTAAAATAATTTTTTGGTTGGATATATATAATTTCAAATAATTTTTTTCGAGTAATCACATCATCAATCTTAGAGTCGATGCGTTTCAAACTACCAAGTGTAATTTATCATCAGGCATTCGAAACACGACGACTCTAAGATTAATGATGTGATTACCTAGAAGAATTTATTTGAAAATGAATTTGGATCACATAAGTTTACACTCTGGGATATATCGATTCAACATCTTGAAAAAGCCATGGAACACTCTGATTATGGAGAGTTTACGACGCAAACTTATAATTCTAAAAAATCTCTATAGAATAATGAACCAATTAAATAAAAAAATATGCTAAAAAATTTTCTAAATAAACAATAACGATAATATATCATATAAATAGTATAAACTATTATTATTATAATATAAAATATTGAGAAAAAATCTTTCGGTAAAAATCACATCCAAATAAATTTGGTCGACGCGTTTCGAACCAGCCAGTGTGGTTCATCAAGTCCTGATGATGAACCACACTGGCTGGTTCGAAACGCGTCGACCAAATTTATTTGGATGTGATTTTTACCGAAAGATTTTTTCTCAATTTATGGATCACAGAAGCAATATTCCTAAAATATAAAATATTATTAATGTAATTTATTGTATGGTTAATATAGATAAATATGAATAAACTTGTATCATGAGATAAATATAGTTTGAGATGAACATGGGCAAAATCAAGTCTCACAAATGATAAAATTTGACTCTGCAAATATGTAATTTTTCAATATAATATAAATATTTATATATTCTAAAAGTAAATAATATATTAATATATAATTTTATACAATTAATATGACCCAAAGAGGTTGACCTTAAAATTAGATAATAATAATAATAATAATCATCATCATCATCATGCATTTATGAGATAAACATAGTCCAGATCCATGACTTTAAAATTACATAATAATAATAATCATCATCATCATCATACATTTATCAGATAAACATAGTCCAGATTTTGAAACTTAGTGAAATTACCAGATGAACATGGACAAAATCAAGTCTCACAAATGATGAAATTTGACTCTGTAAATATGAAAATTTTCATTATAATATAAATATTTATATATTTTAAAAGTAAAGAATATATTAATATATAATTTTATATGATTAATATGACCCCAAAGAGGTTGGGTTTTTTGGTACAAAATCAAGTCTCACAAATGATGAAATTTGACTCTGTAAATATGTAATTTTTCATTATAATATAAATATTTATATATTTTAAAAGTAAAGAATATATTAATATATAATTTTATATGATTAATATGACTCCAAAGAGGTTGGGTTTTTTGGTCAAATCGTTGAGCGGAGGTGGGTCCCTTTATCCCACAAACAAACAAGGAGGTCTCATACACCAATTTGGTGTTTGACTTGGTCATGACCTTAAAATTAGATAATAATAATAATAATAATAATAATAATCATCATCATCATGATCATGCATTTATGAGATAAACATAGTCTAGATTTTGAAACTCTCTAGATTTTGAAACTCTGCAAAGTTACGCGATGAACATGGACAAAATCTAGTCTCACAAATGATGAAATTTGACTTTGCAAATATGTAATTTTTCAATATAATATAAATATTTATATATTCTAAAAGTAAAGAATATATTAATATATAATTTTACATGATTAATATGACTCCAAAGAGGTTGGTTTTTTTATTATAATTAGTCAAAATATATATATTTTTTAAATTATTATTTTCGTTTTTATTATCTTGAAAAACGAATTGTTTAGAGTTTATAAATTTCAATAATCAGTGAAATTTTATTCAGATTATTTTCGGTAATAATCACATGCAATATAATATTGTCCAAGCATTTCAAAATAACCAGTGTGGTTTATCATGAGAACGAGATGACAAATCAGATCTAGAAATTGAGAATAAATAAATATAAAAAAAGTTAAACTAGTAGTTAGGTAACACTAATTTAACCTAAAAAGACCAAATTTAATAAAAAAAGTTAATTTAAAATATAATAATTAATTTTATTAATTTTTAATTCATAAAAAACTTATAATTATTTTTCTTATTTATTCCTTAATTTTCTCATTTTCGTATTTAATATATAATTTTCAAATACATTAATAAAAACTTCTCAACTTCTCTTAGATTTTTTTTTTTTTTAATATTGTTTAATGATAGTCAAACTAACCTGATTGACTCTCGATTGAGTTTGAATTTAAAAGGACCGAATTCAGTCAAAAGTGTTAATTTAAGATATAATTTTTTTTTTTAAATACTATAATATTTCTTATTCATTTTTTAATATTATTATTTAATATATAATTTTCTAATATCTAAATACAAAATATCTTTTGGAAAATTTTATATTGTTTAATGATAGTTAAGGATTATGTTAGTCTGATTTTAGATTTAAAAATGAATTATAAAGGGATTTTATAAATTATTAAAAATAAGATTAAAGAATTAAAAAATCTGAAAAAATTAAAAAATGATCATAAAGAGGAGGAAAAACAAAAAAACAAAAATCGAAAGGGATAAAACTCAACAAAAAGAAAATGAAGGCAACAAAAGAAAAAAAAAAAGGAAATAATTTAAGTAGAGATATAGGGTTGGGATTCAACATCGAGTCGTCATCTCTATTGAGATTAATGGGTCTATGTTCAATCTCCAAGGTTTCCTTAATTTCTAATGATGAAAATGGTCTATCGCCTCTTCGATGCATATATGATGGTTAGTATTTTTTGCATGTTCAACTAAGGCAAAGAACCAGGATCTACCTTGCTTCATGTTAACAACATGCTCATAAATGCATGACCGGTTAACCAATGTAAGGTGTTCCATAGGAGTAAGAAATAATATAGACACCTTTTCCATCCCTAAGATCCACCGGATCTTTAACCGATCTGAGAGAGCTCCAAATAATGTTAAGAAGTTTGAAAAGCTAAGATACTTTATGCTTCTTAAAGATCCTAACGATCTTATTAATAATTCCCTTAGTTCCCTGAATAAAAGAAAAGAGCAGACCACATGACCATTCACTAGACTTCTTGGAAAAGATCGATGATAAAAATTGTGAGCTTAGGCGGTACAGAGATTCAGCCGACAATCGAGGGAAAGATCGATCTATCACTTCTGGAAAGGGATCTGAAGAAGGTAATCATCATTGACAACAACCCGAGTTCATACAAGTTGTAGTGGAGCAACGCGATCACAATAAAGAGTTTTGATGATCTGAAATCGGACTCAGAGCTCACAGAGCTCATCCCCTTCTTACGGAGTCTCAGTGAAGTGGAGGACGTTCGCCCAAAGATTTATCAGAAATTCCACGCTCATGATAGGCCTGTGATTGATGTACTAAATGCTAAAAAATGAAATGAAATTGTTAAAGAGCAATGTGCAGCCCACGCTGAAATCAGATTGTGATTTCTACTTCAAAATGTTACTAGCTTTTGCATATCCGTTTTGAGTAAGGGAAAATTTTGTGTTGGTTTCGAATTTTCTAGCTTTTGAGTAATGGAAAAATGGGATGTCTATTGATTTATATTTCTATGTTTCAACTTATAAATTAAAAGCGAAAAAAAGGAACAGAACGGTGTTGAACACTTATAAATTAAAAGCGGTAAAAAAGGAACAGAACGGTGTTGAACACTTATAAATTAGATGTAACAATCATATAGCTTGAAAACTTACCCTTAAAAAAAAATTTACTATGGACATTTACTACCTTTACACTATGGGCGATGACATCATTTATTTAATGGTCTATTAAATTCGATAGCTGGAATATTACATTGCTCACGTCCCATGGTACTGTATTCTGTTGTATTAATGTTTGTTTACAGTGATAACTTGACCGGTGTTATGATTCGGGCTTGATTCTAGCTCTCATCATTTACTTCGGGTTTATTATTATGTACTTTGCCATAGTTGATATCGGCGACCACATCAAACCTTAATGAGACCCCATGATTTGCTGCGTACTTGTGATCTCAATTCTATAAGGTGTTTTTATTGTACATATGATTCAGTGTGGAATCATTTCTGGCAATCCAACTCTGTCCCACCGCCTTGCATCTGACGCTCTCTCCACCGCCAATCGGGACTTGATCCAATGGCGTACAAGCGATAGGGTTTGCTAATGACCTCGGAAGCATAACCGATTCCATAGTCTCATTGTTGCGCTCCGGTTGGAGGGTCTGGAGGCAATTTTCTGCTAGTTTCAGGGTTGTGACAGGTTTCGATGGTTTATCCCGTGTAATCGGTAGAATGGAGACCTCCAAGGCAGCTTCCTCCCTGCTACAGGTATTTGCCTTTCCTCCACGAACTTTCTTACGACGTTTAAACAAAATTTCGATCCTCAAATTTCAGTTGATTGGGAGTTTGTTAAGATTTTCAACAGTTCTTATTTACCCTTCTGTGGCTACCTCTAATGGGCGATATACTTATTGTTTTGTTTCTTTTTCGTGGTACCCTGTGGAATTACTGCCGAAAGGGTTCACGCTCCATTTTGGCTTCAACTGCTTCTTGAAATATTACATGTATTTTTCACTTCGAGTACCACTGTCTGTTTTCTTATATGCAATAATAAAGATAGGGTTACACCCTTGGTTTTATTCTTCTAGGTTTTGCTATTGCTAACAAATGTGTTGTACTGTGGACAGGTACTGTCCGCTTTGCTCCTACCCGTTCAGGGCTCTTTGATTATTTATCACAGGTTCATCTGCAAGGAGAGAAGCCTAATCCCTACATCCATTTACAGGTATCCTTCGTATTGACGGAGTTGAACCCTAGGCTTTTCTCTCGTCTGAGTTCCTTAGTTCCTGGAATTTGTTTTGGGGTTCGCTCAGGTCTCGGACCTATAGTCTCATTTCCGTCGTCGACTGTTGCCATTGATTTTGAATGTTAGAATGAGGCTTTAGCCACAGTTCACGGCGTATGTCGAAATAGAAGATTTCTTGCTCCGTCGTTCTAGAAGGGTTTCGTTCTAAGGTTCCCTATTGTTTAAGAAATATTGTGTATAAATGTTACAGTGATTTGACTGGCCGGGGCTTGTCACTCGTGCTCCTTTTTTTCTTGCTACATTCTTTTGTAATAATCCTCAGCGATTTGGGTTTTAACTGGTTCTGCTTCTTTGTTTATGGTTGAATTAAATGGATAATTTGTGAAGTATGTGGAATCTCGTCGGTCTTCTCTGTTCCAGTACCGATAAAAAAGTGTGATAAGGCGTACTTATGTAATTTCCTGTCGCAATGATTTATGGGTGTAATGATTTATGGGTTATTGAATATGTTTTCCGCATTATCTATTTATGGTGCTCTATGCTTCTAAACTTATGAGGGTGCATGGTTTTAGGCTGATAACTCACTGGTTCTTTGCTGTATCATTTACTTAGACTTTTCTGTTCATGTTTCCGTTAATAAGATTGGAACCTAAGCCAGACACTGTTCCTATGCTAAAAACCTGGGTTAATCTATTATTCCCATTCTTTTAAAAGAAGGCTACAGGTGTTCAGACCACCAGTTTGTCCGTGTCTATCATAGATAGAAGGGCGACCTACCCAGAAGCTTGGATTTTCAGGCAATATGGGTTAACAGCCCTTCTGACATTACATTCTCTGTTTTTTTTTTATAAATTACCCCTACAGTATTAGCTCAGGGAAAAATTATTATTACATTGTTATACACTTGTCTAATCCCTACTTTGGTAAGTTTTTACTCTATATTACCAACTACTTTCTTCTGGCAAGAGAGGTCTAGTTTCAATTACTATTCCATTTATTTGTACAGAACAGGATTTAACGAACTTGCTTCTATTGTAAATCACTAGAACAATAAAACAATAAATGCTACTGCCTTTATAAAACAATAAATACTACTGCCTTTACCCCTTTTTTCCACAGACAAGATCTACTGAGCACAGGTAATATTAGTTGTAGTAGAAACAACCTTTCTTCTAGCTTTTGTTTTTTTTTTTTAAAGAAAGAAAACTAATTGCATCTTACTCATCTGGGTCTAAATCCTACTGATGGTATTTGTTTCCTCCCTTCCACAAATTGGGGCAATTGCGTCCCAAAATTCTCCCCTGTGCTTCAAGACTGGGCCTTTGTTGAACACAGAATTCTGGAGGAGAAACTCGGGACAATCCCGTCCAATTCTCCAACTCCAGTGAAACAGTAATTCTGGAGGAGAACTCGGGACAATCCGGTCCAATTCTCCAACTCCAGAGGATAGTCTGCTCTGAAAAAAAATTTCTTTTCAGAATGACAGATTTCCCTTCTCTCACACAGAACCCCAAACTCTCCTCAGAATTCCTTATTTATCCCAGAGTTTTCTTTGGGTAACTGTGGAACTGTTTTTCTGTTCAACTAACTCCAGATCTTGATTTACTTTTACCATCAATTTTTACTCATGAAACTAATTTCACAAGAAATCTTTTATTCAATATCAAAAATGATTTTTGTTCCCTTATTCTAATTGAAATAAAACAACCATCATAATTAATCCATAGTTAATAATAATCTAACCATTTGTCAACAGCTAAGACAGTGGTTATAGTTTTCCCCCTCTGGAAGAGAACACCGTCCTCGGTGTTCTTATTTTAATTCAGCAAACAGCTCAGGATAAGCTTCTCGGACAAAACTCTCGTCTTCCCAAGTGGCCTCCTCCAGTCCAAAGTGCCTCCATTGCACTTTAACCTGGGCGATGGCTCATTTCCGGAGCATGATTTCCCTCCGGTCGATTATACTGTGAGGCTCGACCAGAAATTCTCCATCCGGTTCTACCTGCACACAATAGACTTATGTTAATTATATAAGTCTTTAACATCTTATTATTTTTTTTAACCATTATGCTCCCACTACCTGAATGTTTTTCCAATGGATTATGTGTCTTGGATCATGGATATATCGTTTTAATAACGATACATGAAACTCATTATGCACCCGAATATGGCTAGGAAGAGCTAAACGATACGCTACCGGTCCTACTCTTTTTAGTATCTGGAAAGGGCCACAGAACCAGGGTGCTAACTTTGCACAAGATGCCCATCTTAAGGTACTCTTCTTTGGCTTAATTCTTACATATACGTGATCTCCAACTTCATATTCACGGTACGATCTTTTTCTATCTACGTACACTTTTTTCCTGTCCTGTGTTGCTTTCAAATTTTGTCTAATTTTCTTCACCTCTGCTTCCATTTCCGCTAGCATGTCAGGTCCCAACATGAGTTTAGTTTTGGGACTGCTCCAATTAATGGGAGTTCTACACTGCTGCCCGTAAAGCGCCTCAAAAGGGCTCATCTTTAACGATTATTGGTAACCGTTATTATAAGCAAATTCTATCAAGTGTAGATATTCCTCCCACTTAATTGGTTGCTGCATAACATACATTCTCAGCATGTCTTCCAGTACTCGATTTACTCGTTCAGTTTTTCCGTCTGTTTGTGGGTGATATGCAGTACTAAAATGTACTTGAGTTCCTAATCCCATAAACAGTGCCTTCCAAAAGGCTGAGGTAAAATTTACATCTCTATCTAAGATAACGGTCTTGGGAATGCCATGCAGTCTCAAGATCTCACACATAAATAAATCTGCTATCTGCACTGTCTTATAGGTGGATTGGATAGGTATGAAATGTGCTGACTTACTTAATCGATCTAAAACTACCATTATGGAATCATTGCCTCGTTTTGATTTTGGTAATCTAGTGATAAAATCCAATGAGATCACCTCCCATTTCCATTCTGGAATAAGTATAGGCTGCATTAAACCAGCCGGATGCCAATGCTCTACTTTCACCTGCTGGCACTCTAAACACTTGTTTAGATAGTTTGCTATATCCTTCCTCATGCCCGGCCAGCAATAATCCTTTCTTATAGCTGTCAACATCTTTTGATATCCAGGGTGTCCTGCATAATTGCTTCTATGATATTCGTCTAGTTAATTCCACTCTGTTTGGGATGACTATCCTCTTCTTAAAAATCAACAACCCGTCCTGATTAATCTCATAATCCCCTTGCCCTCCTTGCTCTTTAGATTCTTTGGTTTTTTGCCAAAAAAATTTATATTCAGGGTCTCTGTCTGCTTCTTTTCTGATTTGATCTAGAAATCTGGTTTCAACTTTGTTAACATACAACTCATAAACGTTATGCAGTTTTCTACTCAATGCATCCGCGACGTTGTTCTCTTTTCCTTTTACATGCTGTAGGTCAATGTCAAACTCACTCAAGAAAGTATTCCACCTTGTTTGTCGAGAGTTTAAATCAGCTTGTTTAGAGTAGCTGGTCAGACTGCTATGACCAGTCTTCAATACAAATCTCTTCCCAAGTAAATAATGTCTCCAAACCCGGAGAGCGTGCACCACTGCGGTCAGCTCTAAATCATAAGCTGAATATCGTAGCTCGTGATCTTTTAGCTTACGTGATTCATATGCGATTACCTTTCCTTCTTGTGATAAAACTGCTCCAACACCCTCCTTGCATGCATCCGTACAAACCTCGAATTCCTTACTCGGATCTGCCACGCTTAATACAGGTGCGGATGTCAATAACTGCTTCAATTTTTCAAAACTGTCCTGACATTCTTTTGACCATCTAAAAATTTTTCCTTTCCTTTGCAAAGAGGTAATAGGGAAAGCTATTTTTGAGAATCCTTTTATAAATTGCCGGTAATAGCCAGCGAGACCCATAAAGGATCGTATATCTGCCACATTTTGTGGCACCTTCCAATCCATAATAGTTCTGATTTTCTTCGGATCTACTGCTATACCTTTTTCATATATCACATGTCCAAGATACTGTATTTCTTTCTTGAAGAAATCACATTTACTGAACTTTTCATATAATTGGTGCTTCCTTAGCATCTCCAGTACCATTCGCAAATGTTCCTTGTGTTCTTCCACACTCTTAGAATAAACTAGTATGTCATCAATGAAGATTAACACAAAGTTATCCAAATAAGGGTGGAAAATGCTATGCATCAGTCTCATAAAAGTGGCTGGTGCATTAGTTAACCCAAAAGGTAATACCACGAATTCATAGTGGCCATACCTTGTGCGAAAGGCAATTTTGTGTATATCTTCATCTTTAATTCTGATCTGATGATAACTGGACCTCAGATCAATCTTTGAGAATACAGTAGCTCCCCTTACCTGCTCAAACAGATCGTTAATACGGGGTAAGGGATATCGGTTCTTAACAGTCAGCTTGTTTAACTGTCGGTAATCCATGCACATACGCATGGTTCCATCCTTATTTTTGACGAACAATACAGGCGCTCCCCAAGGTGACACACTGGGTCGGATATATCCCTTATCTAGTAATTCTTGAAGCCGCATTTTCAATTCAGTCAATTATGGCACACTCATACGATAGGGTGTCCGTGAAATTGGTGAGGCTCCTGGCAGGAATTCTATTGTAAAGTCAACATCTCTTCTAGGCGGTAATCCTGGTATTTCTTCTGGGAATATATCCTTGAATTCATGTACTATAGGTATATCTTCCAACATGGCAGCCTTGTCCTTAGACTTAGATAATCCAACTTGTGTAGCGTACAATTGACATCCCTTCCTTATACATTTTCCCATTTGGGAAGCTGTAATTGGGCACAGATGTACATGCTTCTTTATGCCTTGAATTTCTTGGCGATTGCCACTCTGATCTCTGTAGTAGATAATCTTTTCCTTGCAATCTATGAGAGTCCAATGCTTCTCCAACCAATCCATACCCAACAACACATCATAAGATCCCAAGGGAAAAATATTTAAATCTGCTATTAATTGCTGTCCACTGATTTGCAGTGCACAGTCTGGTATTTTGGCGCTAACTTTTCTTTTGGCTCCAGTAGCTAACTGAACTAACCATGTATTTTTAAATTTTTGACTTTTAAATTTACATCTCTCTACTACCTTAGGACTTATATAACTTAGACTTGCTCCCGGATCTACCAAAACAGAAACAGTTTGGTATAACAATTTACCTTCCAGCTCTATCATGGTAGGTTGAAAATCCGCTTGCCGATCTTCCAATGCTGCATTAATTCTGGGTATGTTTCGGGAAACATCTCCCACAGTAGAGGCCTCCTGCAAATTGGTTACTGCTTCGGTTTTTCCCCGCTGTGGGCAATCTCGATAGTAGTGTGCTGCTCCACAACCCCAACACTGCAGAGGTGGCCTTTGATTTTGAGGTTGCTCAGGTTTACTGGAAGCCTCAACCGTTTTGTCTTCCATAGGCCACCTTACCCTTTGATGGTTCCTACCGAATTGCCTGCTAACTGAATTCCTAGTTGTGCCTTTAAAATTACCGGTTTTGCCTCTTTTGAAACCAGCACTATTTCTGTTTTCTTTCCTTGGCTGCCACCCTTTTCCTTGGTCTGCTTTGGTCTTAGCTTGCTGATAGCACATCCTAGCCTTCCTAATGGCCTCATCCATTGTTTTAGGATTTACAAACTCGATACGTTTCTTCATATGGATGGGTAAACTACTCAGAAATATTTGGACTTTAGCTTTCTCATCTCTCAAGTATGGTACATAACTCAATAACGATGTGAACTTAGTGATAAACTCATCCATAGTCAACTGTCCTAGTCTCAAATCATGAAATTCTCGAGCCTTTTCATCATAAAAGCGCTCGGTCAGGTACTTGTTTTTGAAGTATTGTTGAAACTTATCCCATGTCACATCCTGATCCTCTATTCCCCATACGTTCTTCACTTCTTCCCACCATAAGGTGGCTTTATCCTTTAACTGGTAGATGGCTAGCCGTGCCTTAAGACCACTGTCATAATCATACACCTGAAAGTATTTATTCATATTAATCAACCATGACTCTGCTACTTCTTATTTTTCTCCATCGAATGTAGGTGGTTTTATCTTTCTAAATTCTCCATGCAATTCCACTCTCTGCTTTGTTTGTCTTCTGCTCGGTTTCGTTTTCAGATTCGGCCTCATTAAAATTTCTATTTTTATTACTTCGCTGAGACACACTTCTTTCTTTTCGGCCAACATCTTATTCACATGTTTTCTATTCGTTCCCTTCCTGGAATTCTCTATCAGCACTGGGATTTTCAATCCTTTGATTTTTTTTGTCAGAGAGGCTCTTTAGTATTCTCTCCTGCTCCTGCATCATTCTTGCATTTTCACTTCGTACTCTCTCCATTTCTTCATGCAGCTGTTGCACTGTGGTTAATAAAATGCGAGTTTGATGCTGCTGTTCCTCAATCAGCCTGTTATTCTGTTGATGCTGTTCTATCCCCAACTGAACCCACATTTCGGGGTTTCCCTCTGGTGAAGGTTGAGTCTCCTCGACATTTCGAGGTGGCGGTTGTGAAGGTGCTCGTCTCGTTTGTCTTTCCATCTAACTATCTGATTGTGCATGAATAACATACAATGTAACGTCAGTTGACCCATTAGGGTCCCAGCGTTGTAACGATGCTCTGATACCACTTGTAACAATCATATAGCTTGAAAACTTACCCTTAAATTTTTTTTTACTATGGACATTTACTACCTTTACACTATGGGCGATGACATCATTTATTTAATGGTCTATTAAATTCAAATAGCTGGAATATTACATTGCTCACGTCCCATGGTACTGTATTCTATTGTATTAATGTTTGGTTACAATGATAACTTGACTGATGTTATGATTCGGGCTTGATTCTGGCTCTCATCATTTACTTCGGGTTTATTATTATGTACTTCGCCATAGTTGATATCGGCCACGACATCAAACCTTAATGAGACCCCATGATTTGCTGCGTACTTGTGATTTCAATTCTGTAAGGTGTTTTTATTGTACATATGATTCGGTGTGGAATGATTTCTGGCAATCCAAATCTGTCCCAACGCCTTGCATTTGGCGCTCTCTCCACCGCCGATCGGGACTTGATCCAATATCGTACAAGTGCTAGGGTTTTCTAATGACTTCGGAAGCATAACCAATTCCATAGTCTCATTGTTGCGCTACGGTTGGAGGGTTTGGATGCGATTTTCTGCTAGTTTCAGGGTTGTGACAGGTTTCGACGGTTTATCCCGTGTAATCGATAGAATGGTGACCTCCAGGGCAGCTTCCTCCCTGCTACAGGTATTCGCCTTTCCTCCACAAAATTTCTTACGGCGTTTAAACAAAATTTCGATCCTCAAATTTCAGTTGATTGGGAGTTTGTTAAAATTTTCAACAGTTCTTATTTACCCGTCTGTGGCTACCTCTAATGGGCGGTATACTTATTGTTTTGTTTCTTTTTCGCGGTACCCTATGGAATTACTGCCGAAAGGGTTCACGCTCCATTTTGGCTTCAACCACTTCTTGAAATCTTACAGGTATTTTTCACTTTGAGTACCACTGTCTGTTTTCTTATATGCAATAATAAAGATAGGGTTACACCCCTGGTTTTCTTCTTCTAGGTTTTGCTATTGCTAACAAATGTGTTGTACTGTGGACAGGTACTGTCTGCTTTGCTCCTACCCGTTCAGGGCTCTTTGATTATTTATCACGGGTTCATTTGCAAGGAGAGAAGCCTAATCCCTGCATCCATTTACAAGTATCCTTCGTATTGACGGGGTTGAACCATAGGCTTTTCTCTCGTCTGAGTTCCTTAGTTCCTGGAATTTGTTTTGGGGTTCGCTCAGGTCTCGGACCTGTAGTCTCGTTTCCGTCGTCGACTGTTGCCATTGATTTTGAATGTTAGAATGAGGCTTTAGCCACGGTTCACGGCGTATGTCGAAATAGAAGATTTCTTTCTCCGTCATTATAGAAGGGTTTCGTTCTAAGGTTCCCTATTGTTTAAGAAATACTGTGTATAAATGTTACAGTGATTTGACTGGCCGGGGCTTGTCACCCGTGCTCCTTTTTTTCTTACTACATTCTATCGTAATAACCCTCGGTGGTTTGGGTTTTAACTGGTTCCGCTTCTTTGTTTATGGCTGAATTAAATGGATAATTTGTGAAGTATGTGGAATCTTGTTAGTCTTCTCTGTTCCAATACTGATAAAAAAGTGTGATAAGGCGTACTTATGTAATTTCCTGTCGCAATGATTTATGGGTGTAATGATTTATGGGTTATTCAATATGTTTTCCTTATTATCTATTTACGGTGCTCTATGCTTCTATACTTATGAGGGTGCATGGTTTCAAGATGATAACTCACTGGTTCTTTGCTGTATCATTTACTTAGACTTTTCTGTTCATGTTTCCGTTAATAAGATTGGAACCTAAGCCGGACACTGTTCCTATGGTAAAACCTGGGTTAATCTATTATTCCTGTTCTTTTAAAAGAAGGCTACAGGTGTCTGGACCACCAGTTTGTCCGTGTCTATCATAGATAGAAGGGTGACCTACCCAGAAGCTTGGATTTTCAGGCAATATGGGTTAACGGCCCTTCTGAAATTACATTCTCTATTTTTTTTTTATAAATTACCCCTACAGTATTAGCTCAGGGAAAAATTATTATTACATTGTTATACACTTGTCTAATCCGTACTTTGGTAAGTTTTTACTCTATATTACCAACTACTTTCTTCTGGCAAGAGAGGTCTAGTTTCAATTACTATTCCATTTATCTGTACAGAACAGGATTTAACGAACTTGCTTCTATTGTAAATCACCAGAACAATAAAACAATAAATGCTACTGCCTTTATAAAACAATAAATACGACTGCCTTTACCCCTTTTTTCCATAGACAAGATCTACTGAGCACAGGCAATCTTAGTTGTAGCAGAAACAACCTTTCTTCTAGCTTTTGTTTTTTTTTTTTAAAGAAAGCAAACTAATTGCATCTTACTCATCCGGGTCTAAATCCGACTGATGGTATTTGTTGCCTCCCTTCCACGAATTGGGGCAATTACGTCCCAAAATTCTCCCCCGTGCTTCAAGACTGGGCCTTTGTTGAACATAGAATTCTGGAGGAGAAACTCGGGACAATCTGGTCCAATTATCCAACTCCAGTGAAACAATAATTCTGGAGGAGAACTCGGGAAAATCCGGTCCAACTCTCAAACTCCAGAGGATAGTCTGCTCTGGAAAAAAATTTCTTTTCAGAATGACAGATTTCCCTTCTCTCACACAGAACCCCAAACTCTCCTCAGAATTCCTTATTTATCCCAGAGTTTTCTTTGGGTAACTGTTTTTCTGTTCAACTAACTCCAGATCTTGATTTACTTTTACCATCAATTTTTACTCATGAAACTAATTTCACAAGAAATATTTTATTCAATATCAAAAATTAATTTTGTTCCATTATTCTAATTGAAATAAAACAACCATCATAATTAATCCATAGTTAATAATAATCTAACCATTTTTCAACAGCTAAGACAGTGGTTACATTAGATCTTAATAACAATGTTGAACACCAATCTCGTTTTCATTCTTATTCAGGTGCTAATTGTTTTTAAAGTCTTTTCTCTTCAAAGTTGAGATGATATAAGTTTAGATTTTTTTTTTATAAATAATATGTTTTTAGGATTTTAGATTTTTTGGACGAAATTTTATTTATTTTTGTTATTTAAAATGGTTTTTGATTAGATATATAAATTTAACACTCTAAAAAATCTATAAAACATATAAATTATGGAGAGTTTGTTAATTAAACTTATGATTCTAACAAATTTCTATTAAATAATAAACAAATTAAAAATATATATACACCAAAAAATCTTCAAATAAACTATAACAAAATCATATCATATAAATAATATAAAATAACATATTCTTATTCTTCTAATTCATTGTATCTTCAATTTTAATATAAATAAGTATAGACAAACTTGTATCATTAATATTATCCATTGCATTTACAAAATAAAAATGGCCCAATTTTAAAACTCTGCAAAGTTACGACATGAACATGGACAAAATCTCAAAACACTCACATATAATCAAATTTGACTCGGCTAAAATGTAAGTTTTCAACATAGTTTAAATATTATATATTCTAAAAGTAAAGTATATATTAATATATATAATTTTATATCATTTATATGATGTATAAGAAGTTAGAGTATTTAATTAGAATTGGTTGGGTTAAAATTATGATCTCCGTTTTGTTATAAATTTATTTAAAATGTGTTTTTTATTATAGGTATGGTTTTAATATTTTGAAAATTTGATTGCATAGAGTAGGGGTTAAATTTGAAGTCTATTTATTTCTTTTTCTATTTTTTATTAGTAAAATACAATTTATTCTAAAACAAAATTATCAAAGTTAATTTGCAAAAAAAAAGAAAAATGTTAAAATGACCAGTATATAAAAAAATTAGAAGTTTCAAAATATATATATATATATATTTTATATATTTTTATTTATATATCGCTGGTACTAGGATATGTGGTCTTCTAGTTTTCTGACATCCTACCTGGTATGTTCCAAATAACTTATGACTTAATAGTGTGATTTAGTCAAATTACATAAAATTAAAATTAAAATTAAGATTAAAACTAAATAAAATAAAATTATAAACTAAAATCCCTGAAGATGAACCACACTGGTTGGTTTGAAATGCGTCGACCCTTCATGATCTTATGTGATTATCACCAAAATAAGTTTTTTACAAAAAAAATTAAAATAATACAGTCATTTTACCATAGATAATTTTTGTACTCTACATTTTGAATATAGTATTTTAAAATGTAATATTTGTATTTTAAAAAACAATACAATATTATTTATTATAATAATTTTTTTTTTTAATAAAATTATTTATTTTTGAATTGAGTGAAAATAAAATGAAATTAAAAATAGCTCTATGTGAAAACATTTTTATTTGGTCAATGTAAAATTAAATTAATAAAAAAATAACGTTAAAATTAAAATAACTTCATTGTATGACAACCCGTGGTATTCATGTGGAATAACATATTGAAAGGGGGGAGCTTATATCCATCTTAACTTGGAATCTACGTGATCAAATCTCCTTTCACTCTAAATAGGTTTGGATCTTAAGAGATTTGATCTCTTTGGGCCCTTGATAGCTCAGGATTTAAGATGGATCTAGGTTAGTTGTAATGTAATTTAATTTGTTGTTTATCGATAAAAATAAAAATCACACTATGTAAAAACATTTTTACTTGATCAAAATAAAATAAAAATAATAATAAAAAATAACATTAAAATAAAAATAGTTTCATGGTATTCACCCATGGTATTGACACATGGTATGAGAACCTATGGTATTTACCCATAGTATTTATGTGGAACATAACATATTTAAAGGGTAAAATTAAACCAACTTAGATCCATCTTAACTTGGGACCTACCTACCAAGCGCAGAGAGAGATATCAAATAGCTTGTGACGCAAACGTATTTTCACTCAGTGAAAAGAAATTTGAACCCTTTTGAGGCTTGGTGGATCCAAAGTTAAAATGGATTTACGCTGGTCAAATTTTGTAAGCCTAGATGATGCTTCAGAAGTGGGTATGTTTTTTATGTTATACATTCCTAGATGATGCTTTAGAAGTGGGTATGTTTTTTATGTTATACATTTTATTTTAAAATATTGTTAGGAGTGGTAAATAATTCCTTTTCCCATTAAGTTAGAGATTTAAAGATAATAGGGCAATTGACATTATGGATTATGTGAGTTTCAAGATGATGTTTATATAAATAGTTGTTTTCTTCATGTGAGTGAGTTATAGCTTAGTGAGAGTCTTTATATTCCAATTTCTTCATCAAGTTTATCAATATGTATTTGGTGAGTAAAAATACATACGCCTAATTTAATAAAGACTTGATTAATATTGTTTTGTTATCACTATTTGGTTAAATATTTGATCAATGCTTCAATTTAAAAATCACTTGGACTAATGTTCCAACCATATAATGTCCGAGTCACCAGTACTGGACTTTCCTCAAGCGAAGACTTCACCTAAACTCGGGTAAGTTCGAGTAGATTTTAATATATTTGAATAATATATATAGACAAATTATGATATCTGGAGGGTAGACATTTTTTTAACAAAATCTTCTTGTAATTTGTTTAGAATGTTCGATTTCATGGAATATTTTCCCTCCTCCATGGAATTCTTGCAAGACAAGACTCTTTCCTTTAATTGAGCCTCATGAGTAGCAGACTCTTCTTTAGAAAAGGATTCATCTTAACTTTAGTAAGTTCAATTGGCCTTTATTTTCATTTGAAGATCTTTATTAACAATATCTAATATCTATAGGTTAAACATCATTTTAGGAAAATCTTATTGAAATTTAAACTAAAATATTATATTTTCTGAAAAATAAATCTAATTAAAAATGAAACTTTGAAAATTTATTTTTAGCAATGATACGTTGTTTTTCACTCTAATCTCTTCAAAATATAACTGCATTCACTTCAATATTTGCAAGCATATATTGTGTTTTTTTTTTCTTTTAACTTAGATAAAAATGGCAAAAGAAAACATTAAAAGTAATATGAAGAATCATTTAAATTTAACCCTTGGTGTAAAAATCTAACAAGTTTATATAAAGTATTGGTAAAATTCAAAAAAATAATTTATTTTGAAAACTTTAACATAAAATATATTAGAAAAAACTCTAAAATAAACATTTTTAAAACTAAATTACACAAATGATCAAACTCGAATTAATTTATGGTTGACCCAATCGTTATAATTCCATTCAAAAACTCCAATAAAATGAAGCAATATGAACTTTTATTGAGCGACTGGTCTTTTACAAATGGACACTCATGGCTCGTTACCCCTTAACATCTGCATAGCCCATTTTTCAATATAATATAAATATTTATATATTCTAAAAGTAAAGTATATATTAATATATAATTTTATATCATTAATATGATTTAAAAAGTAAAATTATGATCTCGATTTTTATTATTTTGAAAAACAGATTGGGTAGAGTTTGTAAATTCCAACAAATTTAAATAAAAGTTTTACTATAATTTTAAATATATATATATATATATATATATAAAATATATTGGTAAAGAAACTATTTTTAGGTGGTTTTTTAACTAAATTATATAATTAATGTCATAAATTATCTTACAAATCTAGACGTTTCTTTTTAAACAAAATTATATAATTAATGTCATCCATTATTTTAAAAATCCCCTGGTATAACACATGCATTTTGGGACATTATTTTAAAAATCCCGGTATAACATATGCATTTTGCAGATAAATATTGACCCCATCTGCGCATTGCACAAATGATCAAACTCGACTCAATCATTATTTGTTGACCAAATCGTTGTCATTTCCATTCGAAAACTCCAATAAATTGAAGCAATATGAAGTTTTAAGGAGCGTCTGAACTTTTATAGAGGGACACACTCACTGCGCGTTACCCGGCCTTAAGCTTCTGCAAAGCCCATTTGTTTCTTTCCATTGTTGCATTTTAGTTAAATGGATAAGCTTGAGAATGCACCTGTGACAACTGGAGCGTTAAAGAGGAATAGAGAAGATTTGGATATTCTCTTGCCACCTCCCGTCGATCCGTCACGCCACACGCTGGTTCTAGACATGGACCGCACCTTTTTGGCGGCGCGCAGCCAAATGGTACCCCACGATGAAGAAGGGTCCGAGTATTTTGAAATCACGAGAACGCAGGACGGTGAGGAGATAAAGAGGTACGTTTATAAGAGGCCTGGCCTCCAACAATTTCTTACAGAAATGTCAGAGCTATTCGAAGTGGGCGTCTTTACATTAAGTGGTAAAGTTAGAGCGGACCGTTTCTTGGACGAGATCGATAAAAATCGTGAGCTCATCAAGTTCAGGCTCTACAGAGACTCAGCCGACGATGGAGTGAAAGATCTATCACTGTTGGGAAGAGATCTGAAGAAGGTAATCATCATTGATGACAACCCAAGTTCATACAAGTTGCAGCAGAGCAACGCGATCCCAATAAAGAGGTTTGATGGTCTGAAGTCTGACTCAGAGCTCACACAGCTCATACCCTTCCTACGGAATCTCAGTGAAGTGGAGGACGTTCGCCCAAAGATTTCTGAGAAATTCCACGCTCATGATCCGCCTGTGACTGATGTACCAAATGCTCAAAACTGAAATTGTAAAGAGCAATGTGCAGCCCACGTCTGAAATCTGATTATGATTTTCTATTTCAAAATGTTACTAGCTTTTGCATATCCGTTTTGAGTAATTGCAAATTTTGGTTTGGTTTCGAATTATGTAGCTTTTGAGTCGATTGATTTCTATTTCTATGTTTCAACTTATAAATTAAAAACGAAAAAAAGAAGAACAAAACGGTGTTGAACACTTATAAATTAAATCTTAAGAACAATGTTGAACACCTACACCAATCTGGTTTTCATTTTTATTCAAGTGTAATTTGTTTTTAAAGTCTTTTCTCTTTTTCAAAAGGTCAAGTTTAGATGATACAAGTTTATCTTTAAATCTCAACATAAGTAAATCCATGTTAAACCAGATTATTAAAAAAAATAAGTACACTTTCAAATAATTGGAAGTGGAATATTTGGATATTATTCATGCACATGTATTTAATTATTTATCATTAATTTTGTTTCTTAAGAGAGATATTTTATTATGATTTTCATTTAATTTTTAAATATTTTCTAATTTTGGGTTTTTTTTTTTTTAAATAATTTTAAATAAACTTTAAAATAAGTGCTCTTAAAAAGTTAATGATTGAAAATAATATTAGGCACACAAAAACATAAATACATTCATATGCTTAAAAATACATATGTAATTGTGAGCTTGCAGCCTCGACTTTTCTTAAACTACCATGTGAACTGTCACCTCAACACCAAATAGGCATATTCAAGAATGTTATGTACATGCAAAGTGGGTAAATTCTCTTGTAATGTTAATTGGGAAAATAGGGTTATGGCTAGTTCAATGTTACCTAATAAATTGCATGATGAAATTTTCACTTGTTTGAGATATTTGAGCTATAATTAAAAAAAAAATTGAGGCATTGTAGGATTCTGTTAATGTGGTGTTTGATTGGTTCCATGTAAGTTTCTAACCCTTATTATTTTTTTATTTCATAATTTTTTTAAATTATAAAAATATTAAAAATGAAATTTCCCCTTATTTCATCCTAGGTCAACCTAGTTGTAGCACCCTCCTCCCACACTTACCCAAGTTCACCGGTCCACCAGGGTAAATATGTGACGAAGAGTTACTATGATATGAATCAACCTCTTAAGTAAAGTTAAGGAAGCGGAATCGATAAACCGAAACTTTATTGACCTTCTTCATGAGCTATATGACCCCAAAGAGTTAAAACCCCCTCCAGGTGCCCAAACCCTGAGGTAACTTTCTTTTTCAATTATCTAGACTCCTAGCCACAACCATAATGTTGTCTGATTTCGACTGTAAGCCTCCAACCACATGCATAAGCCTGCAAGGTAGCAGGTGCAGGCCCATTTTCCCAGTTCTATGCACGTGACCATAAAATCTGAGCAACCTTTTCAGGGCTAGTCTCCAAACCATTGCTCAGAAGTTGATGAGACTTTCCATAACATTAAATGACACAAAGAAAAATCCTCTAACACAAAACTTTGAACAAGGACTTGGTGTAACCAATCATAACCATGAAAGACATTTCATCAAACACATTGAGAACATGTAATCTACAGGTCATGAATGCACATTTAAACATAGGGGTCTGACACTTTTGGGAATCAACTGTTCCTGGTTTTGCAATGTTTGTCTTGACATATTTCAACAATCCATTTTCATCAAGCACTGCCTCCATGCTATCCTTCCATGCAATGAAATTCAAGCCACGTTCCAAGATATACTATAATCTCAGTCCATTGAAGGTCATTCTCCCAACTCTAAAGAGACCCTGCTACACTGAAGCTGCAAATTTGAACCTCCTGAGGAAAAAATTTGATATTCCTGTTCTAATGTGAATCTTGCTTTGATACCATGTAGAAATTTGGTGATAAAATTGTAAATTCTAAAGAAATTTAATCTAAATCAAGAGACACAATTATTCTCTACTACTCTGCGAAAATTAATTCACAATTTAGAACAACATTCACAAGCGTGCATCAATCACATACACAAGTACACAACTTTATCTAGTGGAAACCAATTGGTAAAAATCCCTTAATCTTGCTTGAATTAATCAGATGAATATAGAATTTACTAAAATTGCTCACTCTGAGCACAACTTGAAGTGAATAACCGTTCTCTCTGCTCAATGAGAAACTTTGACCCAAACAAAGTCAATTTATGCCTTTATTTGAGGCCCTATTCCTTGCGCAAATCCCGAGGAATTATGTTAGGTCCCTATAATACTAGTGTATCCCCATATTTTTAATGTTAGAATAACCCTGTTATTGTTATTGTTGTGCCCATGTAGTCCCCATTTTGTTATTATTGTGCCCCATAGAAGCCCATTATTGTTATTTTTGTGCCCTTACATTGTTATTGTTATGTTCGCTAGGATTATATTATGACCCATTGGACTCCTATATATAGAAATGAGGTTTTGTCATTTGTATCATCTAAAAAATTTTCATTTATGTAATGTAAAGGAGGTTTCCCCCTCCAAGAGGCTTATCTAAGTTGTTGATCTATATTTTATTCTATTTTGTGAATTGGGTTCATAACATTTGGTATAAGAGCTTTGAATTCTAGGGCTTCGTTGCTTCAAATAAGTCATCGTGGAATTTTAATTATAACTTTTTTTCTACGAAGGTTCATAAGCTAAAAAAAAGCCATTTGCAAAAAACTCCTGAGGAACTTCGTGTAAGAATTTCAAATCTTGGTTTGCAATATTTTCGGAGATGTGATACGTGGAAGTTAGGGTTTTTGCAAGCTCCTGAATTTCATCTCAAAGAGGTGACCTTGGGAAAATCGTCATAACTCTCTCTGTGAGCATCAAATTGGAATTTTGTAACAAGTGGCTGAAATTACACGGATTGTAGTTTCCTTTTTGTTGATTTTAGAGCCAAAGGAGGAAATAGTGACATGTGGCACGCCGTACAAGTTTGCTCTACTGAACCAATCCATAATTAGGTCACTATGGGAGATTGGGCATAACTTTGTCTTGGAGAGTCCAAATCAGGTTAGACCTGTGGCATTGGAAAGAAGATTCATAGGGATATGAAATAACTGAAGATAAAATATTGGGGATCATAAATTACAGAGATACATCTGTTTCAATATTGAGCTCCTCAAAAGCAAGAAAAAAGTGTGTTTTTTTTTTTTTTTTGAATTGCATAAGTCTTGTTTGAAAAATCACTTTGAAGTGATTACAACGGCATATTGAAGTATAGATATCAGTACTGGGCTCTAAAATGACCCCCAAAAAGAATTATACACCCATTAAGCCATCAGAAAACTCCACAATGACCCGTGAAGAGGAATAATTGCCATATGATATATCAAAATTACGGTACCAAGTGCAACAAATTTCGATCTCACAAAGAGAAACCAAAGATGACATATATGGTTTAGAAGCAGACAGGGAGGTAAAGGTGAATGGTTTGAAGGATGAAATGGAATCTAATATGGATGATCAAGCAGTGGAATATCACATCGAGCATTAAAAATAAGTTCTCTAACTCTTAAATGATAACCTAAATTTAGTGCAAAATCGAATGAAACAATAGGCAGATCAACATCACAGTGAAATAAGTTTTGATGTAGGTGACTGGGTATTTTTACGGCTACAACCATACAAACCAATGTCCCTCATGCAAGCTAAGAAGTATAATAAATTATTGCTAAAGTACTACGGTCCTTACAAGGTGCTGTAAAAGATTGGTATTATGGAATATACAAATTGGAGTTGCATGCATCTTCCCAAGTGCACCCAGTTTTCCATGTTTCATGCTTAAATAAGGTTATAGGTGACAAAATCTCAGTTATTTCCATAACTTGACGAGGAAGGAAAAATAATATTGGAACATGAAGTAGTCATAGAAACAAGAACTCGAAAACTATGAAATGAATCAATTTTAGAGTATCTCAGCGAGTGGAAGAACTTACCTGCTGAAAATTCGACATGGGAGGATGGAAATTTTATACAGAGGCATCTAGAAATAATCAAGCATTGAGGAAAAAACTTGTTTGAAGGAGAGGGGCATGTTAGGTCCCTATAATACTAGTGTATCCCCTTATTGTTATTGTTAGTATAGCCTCCTTATTGTTATTTTTGTGCCCATGTGGTCCCCATATTTTTATTATTGTGCCCCACCTAAGCCCATTATTGTTATTTTTGTGCCCTTAGATTGTTATTATTATGTCGGTTAGGATTATATTGTGACCCATTGGACTCCTATATATAGAAAGGAGGTTTTGTCATTTGTATCATCCAAGAAATTTTCATTTATGTAATTTAAAGGAGGTTTCTCCCTCAAAGAGGCTTATTTATAAGTCGTTGATCTATCTTTTCTTCTATTTTGTGAGTTAGGTTCATAACAAATTATGCCCCTATTTTTTAGGAATTTTCCTCCAATTGATTGCACAATTCCCAAGGTTGATCCTCTAACTGCATGCGATACTTGTACACTCAAGACTAGTCTACAATTGATGTTACATTGCCTTGGAATATACACAACTAGGGAACTCAAATTCTTTGCACGCACTTGATTGATCAGTTAACTGGATGATTACTGAGTTATATTGTTGTCCCACTGCACAAATGACCTTCAACTAGTTCTACCAATAATTAGAACTACTTTAATTGATTACAACTCTAAATAACTAAACTTGATTGTTATAAATTAGAAATCAACACATGCAAACTGAAATCTAAGCCCTTAACTCAAATTTATTGAAATAACTAAGTGACAATATCCATGTCACCTCAATTAACTTCCTCCAAGTTGTCTATTGATGTGGAAATTTTAAATTTTCTTAATCTGATGGCGGCTAAGTAAAAATGAGCCTTTCTTGCTACACTTCTCAACATATTTGTTGTGAAGGTTCAAGAACACAAAGTATGTAAGCTTGTAAAATTCTTGTAGGGCCTCAAAAAAGCACCACGATACTGACATGAGTAATTGACTGAGCATCTTCTGAAACCTGATTTCAAACATTACGATCTTGATGATGTAAATTTGATTGTCTAGAAAGTTGGAAAAAAAAATTGTATACCTTGTGGTGTATGTAGATAATATTATGAAGACATATAACAATGAGAAATACATTGCATCCATAAAAAAAATGAGGAAAGGTTTTGAAATGACAAACTTGTGCTATGGTCACTACTATCTTCGTATTGAAGTAACCCAAGATCCAAAGTTTATATTCCTGTCTCAGAAGAAGTACATTGGAGATATATTGAACATGTTTGGCATGGCTGAGTGCAATCCTTTGAAAACTCCAATGGAATAGAATTTAAAGCTCACATCCATTAAGGGAAAATAATTTGAGGATGCAACAAAGTACAAACAACTTGTAGGAAGTCTCAACTACCTGACTACTATTAAACCATACATTTCATTTTCTATTGGAACCCTCACCAGGTTTATGCAAAAGCCTTGTGAGGGTCATTGGTATACTACAAAAAGAGCTCTAAAGTACTTGAAGGGAACTCGAGACTTTGGACATAAGTATACATAGGTGGATGACTTCAGCTTGATTGGATACTTTGATTCATATTTTTATGGAGATAAAGAAACTTGAGTATCTACTTCATGTTATGCTATGATTCTTGGATCAAGAGTTGTCTCCTAGAGGTCACACAAACAACCAGTTCTAGCAAATTCCACAACAGAGGAAAAATATGTGGCAACGACTGAAGCAACAGAGGAAATTGTGCAGCTCACAAAAATTCTATAATATTTATAGGAGAAATAAGTGCATTCAAATCCTCTTTTGATTGATAACAATTTTGCAATAAATTTGGCCAAGAACCCAAATTTCCATGATCAAACCAAGAACATTAATACAAAGTATCATCTGATTCAACATCATGTTGAGGCAAAGACAATCCACCTACGACATTGTTCCATAAATGAGCAGATCGTAGACATCTTCACTAAAGTTATTAGAAGATAAAAGTTTGAAATATTCAGAATGATGCTTGGACTCACCAACATCCCTTCAGATTAAGGGGGGAATGTTGTCACCTAATATTTGGGATTGGGAAAAATCCATGTAAAACTTGTAAATATTAAAATAAATGAAATTTATTATTTATTATTTATGAATTTAACATTGATTAATCACATGAGTTTTCCATGGATAAATAAAGTTATATGCAATAATACACTCGTTTATGCGCAAGCACAAATCTACAATACACTTTGTATGTCTTTAAAAAACTTATTATTTTTTAAAAAATGTCATAACCTTCATGAGAGAATTGAAAGAAGAAACTTGTGAGGTTTTCAAAGGTAGGGATCATCATTTAGGATTTAAAGCAACATTAAATGTTATATATCATGATGAATGTTACAAAAGTTTAATGTTGTTAAATATATGTTTAACAAAGAATGTCTTCTTGGTTCATTTACATTGGAAGTAGGGATATTCTTTCTCCTTGTATATCTTACCTCATTTTCTCTCTTTTAACTCCTACTTCAAATATCAAAGATTAATCAAACTAATGTTTATAGACATTGAAGCACCTATGTGACAACCATTTTTGTTAATCCCTCTTGTAAATAAATTGCCATGAACTGTAATTCATTTAATTTAATAATATATGGAAATTACGTTCCAATAGTTTTCTTTGGTTAAATCACATCCTTAGATTTTGTGGGTTATCATAAACCATTGCAATTCAAAGGTGGTTCATAATTTGCCTGAATTCAAGTGGTTTCAAAAAATTCCAATAAATCATCATTTCAAGTAGTTTTCAATAATTTGCATGGTTTCAAGTGGTTTTTAATAATTTGTATGGGTTCAAGTGGTTTTATTTAGTTGTTGTTACATCTTATTTTTTAATTACATGGTATTACTTTTAATGCTTATTTTATCTTAGTTTTATTATTTCATTTTCCATTTTTGTTTTGTTTTCAATCATATTTCTTATGCATACGATATGGAGAAAATAATATGAAAAGTGAGACAATTTGAATTATCTGTATTTGCATGAACTTCTTATTCTCTCAATTTCTGACATCTTTTTCTCTTCCTTCTTCTAGCTTTCTCTCATATTTCCTCTGTGGATGGAAATTTCTTTCCTTTTTCTAGATCCAAATATCCAATTTCCCATGTTTGTTGTGAATCTTTGTGTAATTTCCACACTCTGATATTTATATATGAAAGAATGCTTCTTGTTTGTTTTCTACAATTGAATTTAGACACTAAAATATTTATTGATAGCAGAGGCTCGATCGAAGTATATGCTCAATCAAGCCTTAGAGTTGTATGGTTTACCAATAATATTATTAATAAAATTTGGTAAGGGCGTTGGAGGGTTAGAAATTTTAATGGCTCGATCGAACTGCTCATTAACCATGTATTTCGCTCGTTCGATGGTTACTTTAATGCTTGATCGAGTAATTCAAATTTTGAATTTAAGTGCTTGATCAAGCATTTAAAGCACTCGATCAAGGTCTTGAAGTCCTAAAAATTACATTTTCAGCACCTCTTCTGCAAATACCTTTGCAACCCCATTTTGTACCCTATCGAATTTAGGGCAGAATTTGTCATTAAGTGGTGGAGTTGAACATGTTGGATTCCTGAAAGAATCCTCTATCCAATGACATATGAATTTGACATTTTTTAATTCATATGATATGTTTCATTTATTTTCTTTTAAACATAACACTTGAATTTTTTTTGCACAGTTTCAAAGGGGTTGAATAAAAAATCAATATCATAAAATATACACTTTTTTTTAAGAAAACACCACTATCTTCGTTTATGAGTCATCTTCAAAATGGTACTCTTGGTTTTTCAATTTATTTAAAGAGTTTATTTTTTTCTACGTGAACACATGTGCCTCCGAAATGCAATTGAAATATTACTCCGCCAACTTCGAAAAATAATAAAAAATATGATTTTGCATAAAAAATAATTTTTTAATATGGAAAACTTAGTTATGTCTGTGTAGATTACACACACACACACACACATATTAAAAATTACACATTTTAGACTAAGTTATGCTACATGAACAAATGCATACCTCTTAAGTTTTGCAAAAAATTGCAAGGACATATATTGTATTTAGTGAAAAATTGAGAGGTTATATGACACTTACAAAACATATCATTATTAAAATAACATAATTCTCTATACATTGTCTTTTTACTCATAATCAAAATTCACAATGCTTATATGAATTTTGATGGGTGCAACTCGATAAAAGAGGAAAAATTTCATCGCTAGATTTGGCCCAAAAGTGTAACCCATCTTCATGCTTTCACACACACACACACACACATATTTTCAAAGTTTTTCATAATAAAATTTTTAAAATTTTAAAATATGTTTAACTATTTAAAGTTTCTGAGTTTTTTTTTTGTTGAAATTTGGTGAAACAAGTTTTAGTTGGATTGTGATTTTTTCTTATTTAAAATGTGCTTTTAAATGCATAAATAGTTTTAGTGCCTTAAAAAACACTTTATGAAAATTTAGCAACTCAAATTTGTGATTCCATCTAATCTGGCAAAAAAAATTAAATAAATTTTATTAAAAAATTTGCTAAACAAAACTTTAAAACAAAGAAAAAATAAACTATAGCATTTTGAATTATATATATATATTCTATTTTTTAATATATATAATATTTAAATTTATAAAAAAAATACACATATATATATAAATGAAATATACAATTTTAAAATATCTTGAAATATAATTTAAAAAATTATATATTTGAGGTTCATCTCTCGGCCACCCAATAGTTCAAAATTAACTGTTCGAGTTCCTGTTGTTAAGTACCTCGTCGATTGAGAGGTCACAAGGTCATTTCTCCTCAATGCCCTTGGTGTTAGGCCTTGCTAGTTTGGCCAACAAACATTATGATTCCCTTTGAGATTGATTTGCTCAAATTTTCCAGTATATGTAATGGCCACCTAATAGTTCAAGAATAAAAATATGTCATATCAATAATATAAAACAATAAAATGTTTAATATTTTTGATCATATATATATATATATATATATATTTTAAATAATATTTTTTGGAGATTTTTAGAAGGTTTTTTCGACCAAATCTTATTTTTTGTTATTGAAAATGGGTTTTTGACTAGATATATGGATTCAATGCCCTAAAAAACCTGTAAAGCACTCATATTGTGGAAAGTCTGCAACTAAGATTGTGGAGAGTTTGCTACTCAAATATGTGATTCTAACAAATATCTACCTAATATTGAACAAATTAAAAAGAAAATATACCAAAAAATCTCTAAATAAACTAAGACAAAAATGTATCATATAAACAATATAAAATGACATATTCTTATTGTTCTAATTTATTGTATTTTTAATATAAATTAGTATAGAAAAACTTGTATCATTAATATTATCCATTGTCATGCATTTACGAGATAAACATGGCCCAATTTTAAAACTCTACAAAGTTACGAGATGAAGATGGAAAAAATCTTAAAACGCTCACAAATGATCAAATTTTACTCCGCTAAAATGTAAATTTTCAATATAATTTATATATATAATTTAAATATTATATATTCTTAAAATAAAGTATATATTAATGATATAAAGTATATATTAATATATAATTTTATATCAGTAATATGATTTATAAGAAGTTATTATTTTTAATTAGAATTGGTTGGGTTAAAATTATGATCTATGTATAAAATTTTTGGGTGAAAATCACATCAAAGTAAATTTAGTCGACGTGTTTCGAATCAGCCAGTGTGGTTCATTGTCAGGACAAGATCATCTTGTCTTGATGATGAACCACACTGGCTGATTCAAAAGGCGTCGACTAAATTTACTTTGATGTGAATTTCATCGAAAAATTTTATACACAATTTATGAATCACAGACTTGTCTTGATGATAAACCACACTGGCTAGTTCGAAACACATCGACTAAATTTACTTTGCTATGATTTTCACTGAAAATTTTTATACACAATTTATAAATCACAGAAACCAAATTCCTAGTTATGATCTTTGTTTTATTGTAAATTTATTTAAAATGTGTTTTTCATTATGGTTATTGATATGATTTTAACATTCTAAAAAATTGATTGTGTAAAGTTCTAACAAATTTATATAAAATTTTGATAAAATTCAGAAAATAACTATTTTGAAAATTATAATATAAAATATATTCGAAAAAAATTCCAAAATAATTTCTTTTAAACTAAACTGCACAAATGATCAAAGTCGACTTAATTTATGGTTGACCCAATCGTTATAATTCCCATTGAAAAACTCCAAAAAATTGAAGCAATATGAACTTTTATGGAGCCACTGACTTTTACAAAGGGACACTCACGGATCGTTACCCCTTAAGATTGTGCATAGCCAATTTTTCAATATAATATAAATATATATATATTCTAAAATTAATATATATATTAACATATAATTTTATATCATTAATATGACTTAGAAGAAGTTAGAGTTTTATTAGAATTGGTCAAAATAATTTTTGGTTAAAATTATAATCTTGATTTTTATTATTTTAAAAAACAGATTGGTTAGAGTTTATAAATCCCAACAAATTTATAAAACATCTTTGGTAAAACTTTTATATATATATATATATATATATATATATATATACACTATAAAAAGCTACCCCTAGGTGTTTTTTTAATTAAATTATATCATACATTATCTTAACTAGCAGTTGCCCCAGGAGGTGCAAGGAGAGGCCGATAGGAGTATCATTTGTTAATTATTAATTTTAAGTAATTGTAGTTTTTGAGATGAAGGGGATTTCAATTCCTGTTTTGCCATCTTATCTGATCCTTCACTACATGCAAACTTTGAAAGCATGCAATCTTCATATAATTTATTAGTTTAATGTTTCCAATTAGGTAACATAATCCTCCAAAGTTTACCATTGCAAGAGGTATATTCATTTGCATCGTTGCAGCCCTGTATTCCCATCATACTCAACTTCCAATGTAAATATTACATACGCTGTAATGGCATCCTGACAAATTGATGTTCAGTTTCGTGAACATTGACAGAAAAAACACTTGGTGCAAATTTAAGATTTCTCAGAAAATATATTTATTTTCGTTATGAGTAATTTGCCAGTGGAATGGAAAAGGAGGCTGTTGAATCATTTTAAAAGGGTATCTCCACGTAGCATCCATGGAAAAAAGAAAACAAGCTATCAACAACAACATTGCAAAATAAGGGCAAAATTTTAGAGATGAACACTTGCAGCTTTCCATTTCCATCAAATACAACGGTAGAGGCCTCTACACGCCATATAGCACTACTATTGAAATAACTTTATTTCAAGCTATTTCCAAGCATTTAAGTCTCCTTACCAGCTTTCTTTGCTGCACGAAAGAGGACCTCTTCAACAAGTTGTTGGGCAGGATCTCCATCCGAATAAGATGACATAAACCATTCCACATGGTTAACCACCTCTTCATTGGTAAAATATTGATAAAGACCATCTGATGAGAGTATCCGATGAGTCTAAGATTTTACGAGGCTATAGAACAGCGTTACAAATGGCCCAAACTAATGAAACCAATTCACCCATCACCCTTGATGCCAGATTTGCACAAATACAGGCAATCGAGAACAGACCCACAATAGAGTGCTATCTATTTCCAGAGTGCTCAATCTCCAGCAAGCTATTTATTTCCAAGAAACAAGATTCAACAATTGAACATCAGTTTTTGGATTGTCTCTACAGGGCTTGAGATCACCAGAGAGCTATCTATTTCCAAGAAACACACCAGAGTGCTATTTGTTCTTCCGAGATACAAGATTCAAAATTCAAGATTCAAAATTCAATCATCAGCATTTGGAGGGGACACAAATTGGGGATTTGAGATTCTGACATTGCATCATCAAGCAGAAAAGAAAGTGCAGCACTTGAAATTCCAGTAAACCATGAATTTACTTCAGCATAAATATAATATTTACAATGCGGCATCATATCTCATACACCTAAAGGAAGCCTAGATCGTCTTATACTGGCGATTGTGCTAATGGGCAGGGCCAAACTGTAGCGCCACAAAATCCCACAATGTCAACACCTTGCAGCTAGAAAAACACAGATTTATTTCAAGGCTGCCTTGGCTAAACTCTCGAACAAAACAACACGCCATATTAGCACAACTCAGATGATAATAATAATAATGTAATTTTAAGGTAGGTCATGGCAAAGCCAGACACCAAATTTGCGTATGAGATTTGTGGGAAAGGGACCCATATAGGCCCACTCAAGCAGTAGAAGATCCCATACATAAGTATCACCATTTGAGATAACATACAAGAACTCAGATACAGTACTTACTATTTTTCGTTGTGGCATACTCAATAACAAACTCCTCAGCACTGGATCAGGTCTAAGATTCTCATAAGGCAATCTCCCATGCACAAAACTGCAGATACAATTTTTCTAAAACAACCATGAGTCACAATTATTTTGAATCAAAGAACATGCATATCAACTGGTTCAAAAAATAAAAATTGAGAATACCTATGAAAGTCATCATTATCAATCTCATAGCCCAGTGCCTGTTTGAAACCCATCAAAATGAAAGATTAGATGGATGATGTAAATATTGAAACTCAACTGTGTCGGTTGTTTCTCAGTCCGTAATCTTATTCTTGTTATCACCTATTTCAACAAAATACTACAATTTATTGTAACTTTAACAGCATTGTTTAGGATTATCATACAATCCAAGGAACTGTATGATAATGCCATGAAGTCGACTATCCAGGCCACTTCCCCTTAAAAACACCAGCATTCATTATACAGGAACTCAAAATAAGTCCACTGAATCGGAATGGTAACGAAATTAAGGCACATAGATGAAAGAGGGACACAAGTGTCAAGTACCTTAAGTCCAGCCATCGTAGTCCCATGACTCTTGTGAAGATCAGCGCACATAGATGAAACTTCGCTTTTATCAATTTTAAGAACTTCAACCATGTAATCTGTTAAAAGAGCATATGCAAGCTCAGATCTTTAGCTAACGGCAAGAGTTAAATTTAACGAAGAAAATCTTAAGGATGACCTCCAAGGGGCTTTATGCAAGAAAGGGTAACAAATCCATTTCCTTGCCCTCATTATCATAGAATACAATGCATTCATCTAGGTATAGTTTTTAAGCAGCACTGGTAATTGTTGAAAATTACGACATTCAACAACATACCTTCTATATTCATACGGCAGGCTGCTTGAACTCCTGTACTTAGAGGATACAGAGTATCATCCAAGTCTGAAACAAGCACGTAAACATTAAAGCTATTGAAGATTATATTTAAACAATATGAAAGGTTAAATATGACTTAGATTTTAGTTTTTCAAGACAGTAAACTACTTTAGCTCGAAAAGGTAATATTGAAAAGGGAAAAAAAACTAAATATACTAAACAGCAAACAACAATTATCTCTCTGTAATTTCTTACCAAACAGAAGACAGTCATATTTTGGCAGCTTAGCTTCCCCAGAGCTTTGTACAGCCTCCATAATGAATCTGAAAGAAAACAAGCCAAAAAAATTGGATACCAAACCGGCAATTTCAAATATTTCTTCTATTGCCTTATAATTTCAAATGGTATTTCTGGAATTCAATTGTAAGATTCTAGACTAAGATTTATCTGAAAGTAAATGAAAATTTAAGACCACTTAATAATCGTAAGCAGTTAAAACTGGTCTCACAATGTCAGAATCATACGACCTGAAAACTCAGTCACAGAAAAAATTTGACCTTTAGCTCTTGCAATCTGAAATATAATTTCATATCTTCAAGACCACTCTACAATTTGAATTGAGCCCATATACTACATCTAAAACATAAACTAACTGGAACGCTAATAAATTTAACAGATTGTTGCAACACCTGAAGATGAACACACTGGGATGGTAACAGATTCACGAATCTTGAATAATCCTCAAATTTTAAATGAAAACGCAATTGAAAATAGGGATGGTTACAAAATACATCACAAACATCTATAATCTGCAAATCCACATTAAGCCTTCAGCTGCCTTGCACATTATTATTTCTTCAATTCTCACAGTTAACTTTTACTTAATATTTTGATGGAAAATTCATAAATCTTCAACAAACCTCAACCTACACACAATGAAAAAATACATATCCACATAATACATATATATTACAAAAATAAGACCAAAGCGACAGATTGGTTTTCAAATTAAATACATACATATATATAAACAGATGCACATGAGTTTTCCAGAAACATATTAGTTCAGCATAAATCTTTTTATTCAAAAGATAGGTGAACCTTGAGAATTATATAAACATAGTGCAATGATTGGTCAAAGTAATTAGATTTCTGGGACTAAATGAAGACTTCTGAGTCCAAATCAAAGGAATAGATAACATCAAGAACACTATGGAAGACATAATTAAAAGAAACAACATAAAATACAGAAGAACTTCATTACAACAAGAAAGAAAATCAAGAGACGGAGAAGTCAACTCAGCTCAGAAAAATCATCTGTGCAGAAATCAGGAAAACACATTGTGGAAAAATGAGCCTCGTCTTATACTGGCGATTGTGCTAATGGGCAGGGCCAAACTGTAGCGCCACAGAATCCCACAATGTCAACACCTTGCAGCTAGAAAAACACAGATTTATTTCAAGGCTGCCTTGGCTAAACTCTCGAACAAAACAACACGCCATATTAGCACAACTCAGAAGATTGGGCTGCGGATGCATTTGAATTTCTTTGAAATAGAGCAGGGGGGGTTTATGAACTGAGAGTCACCGTACTCCATAACATCGTGGCCATAGATTGCAAGATCCGATCTGCGGACATCCTTCAAAGAGGGCTCCATTTGAAGATAGAAATCATCTAATAAATCATGCTTTGGTGAATATGAAGATTTTGCCTTACTGTTCATATTCAAAGCCAATAATAAATCAGGGTTTTTTGCACATGACTTTACTTTCTTCCCTGGCATTTTCTTGCCACTGTCCAATTTTACAGAACAAGAGCCATCAGCAAAGTTAAACTTGGCTTTCTTGCCTCTGATCTTTTTAGCCTCTGCATCATAGGCCTTGGCGGCCTCCTCCGGTGTGTTAAACGTTCCAAGCCAAACCCTAATGCCCTTTCTGGGAACTCAGATATCCGCAGCCCATTTTCCCCATGGACGCTGCCTGATACCTCTGTACAAATTCCTCCTCTTCCTCCCGCTGCTCTTGGCTGAGCACTTTTCGGAATCCTTGAAAGGAGGAATCTTGAAGTCCTTCAAAGCAGGAATTGCCTCATTTTCATCATCTACAAATCCCAGCCAAATTGAAAATAACAGAAAAGAACAAACCCTAGGAAGCAATTGCAATTTCTTAAATGCAGAGATGTCATTAATAGTCGCAGCTCATCTGAAGAAAATTCATGTTGGCGCTTGAAAATATTCTTGCTGGGCTTATCCTTCGGCTTGTATGCCTCGTCGAAGCTACCCGACGGCTCTGCCATTGATGAACAGGGCAGTCTTTTAAATATAGTTATTGCCGTCACAGCAGAATACAAAACAATGGTTTTTGTCAACAAATCTGAACAGGTGTCAGGCAACTCAGGGAACAGGCAACTCAGGGAACACGTGTCAGCGGCACATTAAAAATGTTGACGATGAAAAACTGCATCTCTTTCAAAAGAGAAGGCCTATGAAAAACTGCATCTCTTTCAAAAGAGAAGGCCTATCGGCCTAAAAATATATATACACATTCTTATTCTGATTAAAAAATATATATACATATGTCTCAAATCATGGTACTCAGGCACAACTTATAGTAATTAATAATTACTATAAAAATGATTTAACTACCTTTGTCAAGTCACATGCCCAGCATTATTGAAGCAGTATGCTGTCAATACTAGTGTGTTATAAATTGTAACTTTGTAAACCGTCTTATTCTGATGCTTAAGCCTCATTTCCTGCTCGTTTAGTAGTGGACTTTACTGTTCTCATGCTGGGATTTTCCTGATGTCACTATACTGTGCAGATCCTTTCATTTGAAAGGACACATAAGTTAATTTAAAATAGTACATTGGCAGGACTGACTTCCAATTTCCTAATATTCTATTCAAAGATTTGAATCTGCTATGAATACTTGAAAAAAAATCATTAGATAGAGGTCACAGTCCAATCTATCATGTATGTATGTTATCAGCCAAAGTAACTAAAAAATTATTATAAAGTTAAACCAAGAAAAAAATTCATAATGTTAAACCAAGTATCCCTCAGAAACAGTACCTCATGCATAAAATAGCCCTGTGTTTTAGACAATAGCCAAGACAATACTAAAAAAGACAGCTAATCAGGTGAATATAGACTATGTTGTTGCATATGGTTCATGCGGGACCCAACTAAAGATGAAAGAAGCTGTATGGCGTAATGTTCATAGAACTCTCTAACCAAATGCATTTATTAATTGTTAGATACGAGGACTTGGAGTTTCCACTTTATTTCAGGAGTTAGAATCATACTGACAAACGAACACATTTCTTAATTGTTAGATATGAGGACTTGGGCTCACCACTTTGTATCCCAGAATCATATTGACAATAGGATGTGCAAAATGGTGTGCAATTTTCAGTCGTGTGATTGCATAGTTTACCAGAAATTGTTATCTCGGTGCATAAATTATTGTATGGTACAATAAATAAGAGAAAATGTAAAAAGCCAGTATCCAATAAGATATAGAATTCTGAAAATTTATCGATCACAAAATTAGCTGAAAAGGGTTGTCTGCGTGCAAACCATTAACTTTTGGAAAACCAATGATAGAAGAAATAAACTAAGAAATGAGATAGACAGGCATACTACACGGAACACCGTTCTCATAGAAAAGGAACTTGAAATTTGAAATCCGGACAAATACATGGCAAAAGATCCCACAACGAAGATTGTGTATAGCACTCCCACCCCATAATTCACTGAAAAGTGATCAATAGAATATTCTAAGTACAAATCAACAAATGTACCATTCAAAAAGGTAAAGGACAACCCAGATTAACAAATTTTCCCCAATTTAAATAAAGCAGCCAGTTAAGCAGAAAGTTCATCTTGCGTTACAATGATATTGTCCACACCCTAGGTCCCCTATGTCTTTGCATCCCTCAGCCTCTCCAGAATAATACCAGGAGTCAACGAGAGCAAAGGAATGATCAATTATGATCATGACATCTAAACCTGTGCAATGCCTGCAGTAAAACCTGGCTCTTCACATCTATATCTCCCATCTGGGCCAATTCCAAACCCTTTAGGATCTGCAAACACATTCTCAAGAAGCTGACCACGCTGTGGCAGAGGGCTTGCATCTGCAAATTCCACGGAATCCTCAATAATTTCATCAATCTTCTTTTCAATTGACTTCAAATCTGATTCATTAGCAAGATTTTTCTCTATAAGTTATTTCTTGAATGACACTATAGGATCCCTTGCTGCATAATGAGCCTTTTCCACTGCAACATCAAATCTGAAAACTTGTCAAATATTTTGAACAGGTAAGTATTTGGGTCTTTAGAATGCTATCCTTAATTGTATTATCCAAAATAAACAATACTGAAATAAATCCTGCAGATTAATAGCTTTATAGTTTTTCAAAGGCATTTAAACCAATTCAGAACATCCATGTGAGACAGTGACACCTCCTCAAGCAAAATAACGAGAAAATGGGCATCCTGATGCATATTGACAGCATAAACAACTACAACAAACCAAAAATAATCCAGTAAAGGTGCAGGTTCAGATAAATTTATGAGAAAAACTGATAGTTAAGGCCTAGAATATGGAGTTACCGGGGTCTCGAAGCTCGTCAGGGTCAGCCAATGAATGACATCTGAATCTGTATGTCTCGCATTCAACAAGAGTCGACCCGTCGCCTCTCCTTGCCCTAGCCACAGCCTCCTTAGCCACTTCTCTAACCTTCAACACATCCATACCATCAACATGCACACCCGGCATCCCAAATGCAGGCCCTTTCTTCCAAATATCTGGAACTGATGTCGCCCTAACGTGGGACATTCCAATAGCCCACAAATTGTTCTCAACAACAAAAACAATTGGAAGCTTCCAACGGGCAGCCATGTTCAAGCATTCAAAGAACTGTCCATTATTGCATGTCCCGTCTCCAAAGAATGCAACTGTAACTGCATCAGCCGTGTCATCCTTCAGCACTTCCTGGTTATATTTGCTACTGAAGGCAGCTCCCAGAGCAACTGGAATTCCTTCTCCAATGAAAGCAAAACCCCCAGCACGCCATGCTCTTTGGAAAACATGTGCATGGAGCCTCCTTGCCCTCTGCAACAGCCAGTAGTCTTCGCAAATAACTCACTCATCACAGCTCGAGCAGGCACTCCCTTGCTAAGTGCGTGCACATGATCTCTGTAAGTACTACAGACATAATCATGAGCCTTGAGCATCTTAATAAACCCAGTTGAAACAGCTTCCTGCCCATTGTAGAGATGCACAAACCCAAACATTTTCCCCCTGTAATATCTGGGCACACATGTCTTCAAACGATCTGCCCAGCACCATATCTTCGTATAATACCAAACCCTCCTCCCGTGTGACAAGCTGGAATCAATAACGGAATCAAAATCTTAAAAACCCACCAATTTTCATCGTTTTTTAGATCAGTTTTCCACTGCCCCAGCAACAAATGATCAATCTGGCTATGGTTTGGATGTCTGGGCTTGACTATGGTTTGAATCCAGCTTAACTAGGGAAGCACCAATGAAGTAAAAGCTATATGATGAAAAAAATTTAAACGATTTGAGTGATTTTTAGGTAGATGATGATGCTTACCAGGTCTGATTTTGCATCCATATTCTCCTTCACAAGCTCCGATGATGATGCGATTGCACACACTCTCACCAGCGAACATGGCAATTTAGTCAATCTGCCATTCGAACGTCTGAGGTTCGAGCCCATCAAACCCTTTCTGAGACATCCAGGCTTTGCAGTAACACACGGAAGCTTGCCCACATTGTAGGCTTGGGGTTTCTGAGCAATACAGGTAGTAGATGCGACCATGATTCTACCTGTCGCCATGGTGCTCATGTTTGTGAGGATTTCTGTAGCGGGTTAGGGGATAAAGAGCAAGGAAGATGTTGAGGTTGTTCAACTACTTTCCCACTACTTTGAGCTAAGTGATTTAACCCTTATGAGCTTTACTACCACGTGGCGCTGTGTTAGGCCATTTAGGCAGGTGTTGGGTTACTAAAACTGTTGAAGAATTTTTGGTTTCGTGGCGAAATTAAAAGCAATACTTCATGGCGTGTAATGTGCAGAAGAAAGATGCGTTTGGGCGAGGGACAACAGGCAATGTTTGTGCCAATAACCTGTCAATTGTAACTTGAACTCTGCACATTGGTCCTCTCTTTGTGTGTAGCCCGCAATTCAGAGGGTTTGTGAACTATAGCAATCTGAGTTATATAACTGCAATCTCAATGGGATTTTTGGTCAAAGGCGATTTGAATGCTTCATATACTTCACAGAAAGCCCCATGCATTCCGAAGAAGGGATTTGTACCTATTGCCTGCATCTCTACCTCGAATATGATAATGGAAATGGAAAAAGAGGACCATCTAAAGATTCATGTTGGCGCTTGAAAATATTCTTGCTGGGCTTATCCTTCGGCTTGTATGCCTCGTCGAAGCTACCCGACGGCTCTGCCATTGATGAACAGGGCAGCGAAGGTATGAAATCGGGGCATAAATCTTTGAACACAAAACAATGGTTTTTGTTAACAAATCTGAACAGGTGTCAGGCAACTCAGAGAACACGTGTCAGCAGCACATTAAAAATGTTGACGATGAAACACTGTATCTCTTTCAAAAGAGAAGGCCTATCGGCCTAAAAATCCAGGTGTTTTTATAATTAAATTGTTTCTTTTTTTTAACCAAATTATATAATTAATATTATTCATTATTTTAAAAATCCAGGTATAACCTATGCATTTTATTGTTAAATATTGACCCAATCTAGTCATTGCACAAATGATCAAACTTGACTCAATAATTAATTGTTGACCAAATCATTGTCATTCCAATTAGAAAACTCCAATAAATTGAAGCAATAAGAAGTTTTACGGAGCGACTAAGGGACAGAGGGACACACTCAGTGAGCGTTACCCCTTAAGCTTCTGCAGAGTCCATTTGTTTCTTTCCATTGTTGCAATATATTAGTTAAATGGATCAGCTTGAGAATGCACCAGTGACAACTCGAGAAGATTTGGATATTCTCTTGCCACCTCCCGTCGATCCGTCACGCTACACGCTGGTTCTAGACATGGACGGCACCCTTTTGGTGGCGCGCAGCCAAATGGTACCCTACGATTACGGGTCCGAGTATTTTGAAATCACGAGAACGCAGGATGGTGAAGAGATAAAGAGGTACATTTATAAGAGGCCTGGGCTCCAACAATTTCTGACAGAAATGTCAGAGCTATTCGAAGTGGGCGTCTTTACATTAAGTGTTAAAGTTACGGAAGACCGCTTCTTGGACGAGATCGATAAAAATCGCGAGCTCATCAAGTTCAGGCTCTACAGAGACTCAGCCGACAATGGAGTGAAATATCTATCACTGCTGGGAAGAGATCTGAAGAAGGTAATCATCATTGATGACAACCCAAGTTCATACAAGTTGCAGCAGAGCAACGCGATCCCAATAAAGAGGTTTGATGGTCTGAAGTCTGACTCAGAGCTCACACAGCTCATCCCCTTCCTACGAACGAAGTCTCATTGAAGTGGAGGACGTTCGCCCAAAAATTTCTGAGAAATTCCACGCTCATGATCCGCCTGTGACTGATGTACCAAATGCTCAAAAATGAAATTGTTAAAGACCAATGTGGAGCCCACGTCTCAAGTCTGATTATGATTTCTATTTCAAAATGTTACTAGCTTTTGCATATCCGTTTTGAGTAATGGCAAATTTTGGTTTGGTTTCGAATTATGTAGCTTTTGAGTCTATTGATTTCTATTTCTATGTTTCAACTTATAAATTAAAAACGAAAAAAAGAAAGAACAAAACGGTGTTGAACACTTATAAATTAAATCTTAAGAACATTGTTGAACACATACACCAATCTGGTTTTCATTTTTATTCAAGTGTAATTTGTTTTTAAAGTCTTTTCTCCTTTTCAGAAGGTCAAAGTTTAGATGATAGAAGTTTATCTTTAAATCTCAACATAAGTAAATCCATGTTAAACCAGATTATTAAAAAAAAAAAAGTACACTTTCAAATAATTGGAAGTGGAATATTTGGATATTATTCATGCACATGTATTTAATTATTTATCATTTATTTTATTTAATATGATATGGAATTTTGTTTCCCAAGAGAGATATCTTATTATGATTTTCATTTAATTTGTAAATATTTTTTAATTTTGGATAATTTTTTAAAACTAATTTTAAATAGACTTTAAAATAAGTGCCCTTAAAAAGTTAATGATTGAAAATAGTATTCGGCGCAAAAGAACACATAAATACATTCTGATGCAGGGGCATTAGACACTAGCTAGCAATGTAGGAGGTTTTGTCCACATGTTGTGGCTAGGAGGGTTCGAAATCATCAAAATTGTAACAGCTAGGTGTCAATACCTCAGCTGTCTATTTCATTTCAGGGTAGTTAGAGTTGTAGGAGTCGAATAGTCTAGTTAGTCCAACTGTCATACATCAGTTACACTGAATTATTGTAGTTAGATTGATTGGGTTTCTAAACGGTCCTTACTAAAGAACCGAAGAGTCACACTATAATGTATATAAATTGAATCCTCGGATGCATTGAAAAAGAGAGAAAAGGGTAGAAGAGATATTTCTACAGTGAAACTCTGTGCATTGTCGATTGCTTCCAATTAAATGGATTTCGGTTCTGTTGATTTTCTAATTGTCTTGGAATGTAAATTGTGAGGAATTTCATTTAGTTGTGAGGTGATTGTATACTGGTAATTCCGTTTCCCTGTCTTTGAATTCCCGCAAGTTGGTTGATAATCCTGTGAAATTATCCCACCGCAGGCGAGGCCTGTGTAGAGAAATCATAGTTGTGAATCCTATTTAAATGTTGGTGAGATTCCCGCCTGAAGAGAATTCCCTTGTTTTATCGAATTTGAACCCTAACCAGAGTCAGGCCCCGAGTTAAAGGCATACAAAGGATGGTGCAACCCCGCCGTAACCTGAGTTGATCACTATGTAAAAACCACGAGTGGTTTCCGGAGTTCCCCGCACCACTTTTGTGGAGAAGGTGGTATTTCCCTGACGAGGAGCGATTCCATAGACTGTTGGACACGTGGCTTGGGCCACTGTTCCAAAACCATTGTTTAAACCGCGCCTTCGCATGTTAAAGATCGACGTTGGACGCCGAGCGAAATGCACAAGAGTCGTCGATTTGGGAGAGGGCCATCGGACGGTGACTGTTTGCCGTAGATGCACGAACGATACTCCAAGAGCGCGGATGATAAATGAGTACGGTGTATACGGTTTATTGATTATTGATACATGTATATATATAGGTGGGCTCGGGGTGGAGGCTCCGTTATAAAGGTTTGTTTGTAAAGTGTGGGGTATTAAAATAAAGATTATAAAGGGTTGAAGAGTTATATAAGGTCCGAAGGTGGAACATTGGTATAATATGTATGTCGGGAATATAATATAACATCCAAGTCACGATTATATTTATTTATCAAATTTTCTAAATTTGATAAATAAAATTGTCGAGAGCATAAAAAAAAAGACCACGTAGGAAAAACGAAAAGGCGACCAGGGCCACGTCACAGTTGACCAACTTCTCCTTGGAATCCAACTTCACCTTGTTGCTGCGTCACATTCATATGCTTAAAAATACATATGTAATTGTGAGCTTGCAACCTCGACTTTCCCTAAACTACCATGTGAACTATCACCTCAACACCAAATAAGAATTTTCAAGAATTCTATGTACATGCAAAGTGGGCAAATTCTATTTAAATGTTAATTGGGAAAAAATGGTTGTGGCTAGTTGCTTCCTTGAGATATTTGAGTAATTTCAAAAAAAACTTGAGGCATTGTAGGACTGTTAATGTGTTGTTTGATTGGTTCCATGTAGGTTTCTAACCCTTATTATTTTTTTATTTCATAATTTTTTTAAATTATAAAAATAAATAAAAATCAAATTTCGCCTTATTTCATCCTAGGTCAACCCAGTTGTAACACCCTCCTCCCACACTTATCCAAGTTCACCGGTCCACCAGGGTAAATACATGACGAAGACTTAATATGATATGACTCAACCTCTTAATTATAGTTAAGGAAGTGGAATCGACAAACCCAATCTTTACTGACCTTCCTCGGGAACTACATGACCCCCAAGAGCTAAAACACCCCTCCATGTGCCCAAACCCTGTGGTAACTTTCTTTTTCAGTGATATAACTCCCAGCTACAGCCATAACATTGCATGAATTCGACTGTAGGCCTCCAGTCACATGCATAAGCCTACAAGGTAGCAATTACAATCAAATTTTCCCAGTTTTATGCCTGCGACCACAGAATCTAAGCCACCTTTTCAGGGCTAGTCTCCAAACCACTGCCCAGAACTTGATGATACTTTCCAGAACATTAAAAAACACAAAAAAAAATCCTCTAACACAAAACTTTGATCAAGGACTTGGCCTAACCAAGCCTAACCATGACAAAAATTTCATCAAGCACATTGAAAACATTTAATCTATAGGTCATGAATGCACATTTAAACATAGCGGTCTCATACTTATTTGAGAATCTTCAAGAAGGTCTAATGACCTCTCATAATAGCTGCAATAAAATCTATAAGGTCATGCATTCAACCACCAATCATTTACCAATCAAAACATGATAAGAGTAACTAGAATTTGTCATAAAACCATGCTTATAACTAGCATATAACCAAAATAATAACAATGATAGAGCAACCATTATAGCCACATAATAAAAAGTATAATTACTGATTAAATAAAAGAGGAAAATAGCTCTTATTAACTTATGAAAAAACCAACTAAGTCAGGGACTTCCATTTACCACTCGAACATATATTCGGCTGAACAAAATAATTCTTTCAGCCAATCACCTGCGTGCCATATTCCAAGCATGAATGTGAGACTCAAAACAACCAAACTTCCTCAAGCTTGACCACATATCCTGCCATTACTGGTCAAGGGATTTCTAGGCCCAAAGAAAGGACATACACAACCAGGCTTTATTGCAACCTTGCGATTAATGGTCAATGGATTCCTAGACCTAAACAAAGAAACATAAACTACCAGGATTTATCGCAATCCCGCCAAAACTGATCAAGTGATCGTTAGGCCCTAAAGAAACATGGATTTCTCCTTATTTCCTCACCAATTCCATGAGGACTTTTCTCGTCTCCACCCTCCGGCTTTACCGCATATCCCGCCATTACTGGTTAAGGGATTTCTAGGCCCTTGGGAATTTTCTTGAGACGACCTCACCGAGTTCCAAAACCATTTGAAAATCTGAGCTCAACTAAAGAGAGAACCGTATCACACCATGACTATCCGAAAAGGAAAATTCGAAACCATATTCACACCTAGAAAAACTCATGCTAATGATAACAAAAGAACCAAATACACACATGCATGTACCATGCATGCCAAAACTAGCAAGGTAATCATACATGCGACTCGATACCTGCAAGTAATCCAATGGTAGTCTCTTGATCAAACTTTTCCTTGTTTGATCCTTGCTTTCCTTTACTTTCTTGTCCTTTTTTTTCCTTCCTTTCTCCAATGCTAGAGTGCTCAAAGAATTCTCTAAGTGTGCAAGAGTATTAGAGAGACAATAGAGAGAGAGAGCTCAAAGCTACAACTCACAAAAGGTTAACCAACAAAATCTATGAACTCATCCTCAGAAAACTTTTTATCATTGATGCCTCTATTTTCTTCAATTTCCTCTATTTTTCCTTTAATTTTCCTCTCACATGCAACCTCTGACCTTTCACCTTCATTTTCTCCTAATTTCCTTTATTTTCATAAATAAAATACTAATTAATGCCTCTTTGCCTTTCCAAATCCTTTGTCAATGCCTTTTCCAATTTCCTTAGCCATAATAAACCGAAATGAACACTCATTAGGATGTTTGGCCCAACGTTAAGCTTGGAATATGTGTCCCATGACCTTGATCTTATTTTTCCTTTATTAACTTTATTACATGAACTTTTAACCCGGGGTTGTTACAAGAGTTAACCTGGTAAACTTAGCTCAACCTAGTAAACCTAATAAATGTTACATGCTCATAAACCTAATATATAAACCTTAGGAAACCTAGTAAATTATGGCCAGCTTATTAAACCTAGTAATGTGACATGTTCGTCAACCTAATATATCAATCTTAGTCAGCCATAAACATCATGGTCAATCATGGAAAAATATGGTAAACCATATTAATCATGTTCAAACCATGTTCAATCATAGACAACCATGTCAATATTAATCAAGCATAGTTAACCAAGGGACCATGTTGACAATGGGTGAACATGTTTTGACCAATTTGATCATGATGATCATGGTTGGTAATCTTGATAATGTTGACCATCGCTGATCATAATCAACCATGTTAACCATATACACCATTGTTGAACATGGCTCGACCACGATGACCATGGTTGGTCATCCTGATCATGTTGAACATGGCTTACCATAATCAACCATGTTGACCATGTTTATGGTTGGCTATGTTTGACCACATATGATTATGGTTGCATTATAAGATACTGTAAATAAGCTACTACTGGTCACCGACTGAAAATTTGTCGTTTATATACAAAATTTAGTTGTTTTTTTAGTAACTAATTAGAAATTTTGTACTAGTGTAACATTCGCATGTATAGGATGTTGGTGATGGAGAATGTTGAAATAAAAAATAAAATCCAAGAGTTGTTTTAAAAAGGGATCATCTGACCAAGTACTTCGCCATGTGGTTCACCTATTGTGTTGGTGCCAAAGAAGGATGGAACATGGTGCATGTGCGTATATTTCCATGCATTGAACAAGATTACGGTAAAGAACCATAATCCACATCCTAGAATAGATGATTCACTTGATCAATTGAAAGATGAAAACTATTTTAGTAAGTTGGACTTAAGGAGTGGCTACCATCAAATTATAATTGTTGAAGGTGACATTTGGAAGACGACGTTAGAAAAAAACAAGTTTTGTTTGAATGGATTGTTATGCCTTTTGGTTTATGTAATTCTCTTGCTACCTTCACGCATGTGATGAATGATATTTTTAGGCCATTTCTTGATGATTTTGTCATCGTAATATTAGATGATATCTTAATTTTCAGTAAATCACTTGATGAACATGTCATGCATGTAAGAAAAGTACTTGATGTCTTAAGGAAAGAATTGTTGTTTTTGAAGATGTCAAAATGTGAGTTTGGTAAAACTTCTTTGGTGTACTTGGGGCATATTGTTGGAGGATGTGAGTTGAGGATAGACCCATATAAGGTTGAGGTCATTGTGAATTGGCCAATGCCCAAGACAGTCACTGAGGTAATAATTTTTTTGGGAGCAACACAATATTGGAGGAAGTTTATTGTTAACTTCTCTTCTATCGCAACTCCTTTGCATGCATTGACTAGTGTGAAAAATGTCTTACAGTGGGGAGGAAAGCAACAAAAATAATTTTATTCTTTGAAAGAGAAGATCAATTTAGCCCCAATACATGCATTACCAGAATTGCGACAACCCTTTGAGATTAAAATTGATGCAAGTAACTATGACATGGCCGTAGTCCTTATGCAACATGGTAAGCCCATTTCATTTCATTTAGAAACTTTCAATGGTGTAGTGCTTAAATATTCTACTTATGACAAGGAGTTTTATGCATTGGTTCAAAGTGTGGAAAAGTGGAAACACTACTTGATGGGAAATGAAACCATCATACACATCGACCACCAACCATTGCAATACTTGTAATCACAAACTAAGTTATATCAGTCAAGGCACTTTCGATGGATGGGTTTCTTACAACAATTCCACTTGGTCATCAAGTATAAGAAGGTATTTACAACAAGGTTGCTTATATACTTTCTAGGCCTATTATTAGTGCAACTACTTTACTCAAGCATAATTCCATTTTTCATGAAAGTTATGTTGGGAAATATGCATATGATAATGACTTTCAAGATGTTTATGCAGGCTTGAGTCAAGGAAACCAAGTAGAGAATTTGGATTACCATGTACATAATAACTTGTTGTATCATTTTTTCAATATTTGTATTCCATAGGAGGAGAGAGTGAATTTCATAAGGGAAACACACACTGAGTCTAATTGTTGGACATTTCGATGTAAGAAAAACATTAGCACATCTCTAGAGGTATTGTTATTGGCCTTGTCTGCTTGAAAGTCGGTCATGTTTCATTAAAGGTTGTTCATTATGTGTAGTCATTAAGCCTAACAATAGGAAGTCAAGATTGTACACACCACTTCCTGTACCTTCACATCCATGGGAGAGTGTTTCAATGGATTTTGTAGGAGGTATTCCTTTGTCAAAAAGAGGTCATGATTATTTGTATGTAGTTGTGGATAGGTTTAGAAATATGTGTATATTAATTCCATGTAAAAATCAAATCACAGCTGAAAAAACAACTCACTTATTCTTTCAACATGTTTGGGTTCATTTTGGTTTTCCCACATCCATTGTTAGTGATCGAGATTCTCGATTTGTTGGGAATTTTTGGTCAAGTTTATGGGACTTGATGGACACCAAGTTGAAGAAGAGTACAACCTTTCATTCACAAATAGATGGTCAAATCAAGGTGGTCAATCAAACAATCATACATCTTCGAGGATACTACAACAAGCATCCTAAGTTGTGGGATGAAAACTTGCACTACATTCAACATGCTTACAACCATGCAAAACACTCCTCTACACAAACATCACCATTTGAGGCATGTCTTGGATACTTGCCTAGATCACCATTAGATTTCATTTTTGGGAAGGACGTTTCTATTGATGGCCATAGCGACATACAAAAAGCTAAGAAGTTCATAGAACAAATCCAATTGATATATCAAATAGTTCAAGATCAGTTTGAAAATAGTCAAGGCAAGTACAAAGCAAGACATGACAACCATCATGTAGATCACAAGTTCCAAGTTGGTGATGAAGTTTGGCTTCACATTAGAAAAGAAAGGCTTCAAGAAGAAGGTAAAAAACTGAAACCAATCCATTATGGTCCTTTTAGAATTTTGGAAAAGATTTTTGAAAATTACTTTAAGTTAGATTTTCCTTCATACACGCAAATTTACTTTATTGTTAACGTTGAGAAATTGAGGTTGTATGAGCCTCCAATGATTGAAGATAAAGGAGAACAGGTTCATATTTCTTTAATTGAATACTTTTCTCCTGAATACCTTGATGAGCTTCAACAAGACACCATTCTTGACAAAAGAACAAGGACATCAAAAACAGGGAGTGTAGACTACCTTCGTGTGGGGCTCAAAGGCATAAAATTATACAATGATTTTAAGGCCAAATAGATCAAGATTGGAAAGGTGAGGGAATTATACCCTCATCTGCTGAACAACTGAAAGTGATCTTTTGGGGTCCAAAAGCTTCCAGTGGGGAGGAGTGATCAGGTGCTCAAAATTATGCTCAAAATTAAATTTTATTTATTGGTGTAGAACCTGAATGACCATGTAGATCTCGTCGTTCTGAATATGGTGCAACTCGTTTCGTGGAAAATTGGCCCCATATGCTCCTAGAAATGTGTTATGTCCACTTTGTCTAACAAACAAGTAAAAAAAAAAATGTTGGACAACCCAATCAGCAGTTCGTACAACTGACTAGGCATGCGTACGTGGTAGAGTGACTGTACAGTTGAATTGGTCAAGGGGGTCTTCATGGTCGAATGTTTTGGTGCTAAGTGGCACGATTTAACTCATTATTGGTGGATTGGTGGCCAACCATAGGCTGCCATGTGGCCCAGCTAGGGGCCGCCACATTGCAGCCCGAGGGCCAAAAAATTTTTGGGGTTAAGTCCAAGCAGCAATGGGGGTCGAAATCGCGACCACCGACCAACAAACGCCAAGCCATACCGTCGTGCCCTGCACCATGAGTCTTAACCTTCTATGTATCGACTATGGTTTTTTTATGACATAAATTTCGCGTTGGGGAGAGGGGGTCGGGGTCTAGCCCCAGCCCTGGTCACCACACTGGGGGCGAGGACCATCGGCGGGAGGCTAGCCCTGCGCCCTCCCATAAGCATAACATTTAACATTAAACGCCACCAAGTACAATATTTGAACACCTCACCACCGATACTGCCGGGGATCAGGCTCTGTTAGCCGCCATTAACCTAGACAATAAATGTTGAACTTCGCCGATCTGACCACAAAGAGTGGTTAATGCCAACAATTAGCGGATTAATCGTTTGGAATTTTAATATAAAAAAAATTGTATTAAAACCATTTGTTATGGTTCAAATCTCAACATTAAGGCCTTATTGGTAAAATTAGCACGACGACAATTTTGCCCGATTTTCGGCGAAATTGGTGCTCAGTTAGGTGGATTCCAGATGGATTTGTAGGATGATGCCAGATTTTGGGAAGTCATAAATTCTTCGGTTTTTTGCCAAATTTGATGCAGAAAGAGGCTACAAAGGAATTTTGGGCATTTGGGAGCTGATGGAATAGGTTTCAGAGTTGTTTGAGCATTGTAAACACATGTAATCATTTTTTTTAGCATAATAGAAGAGGACCAAGCCATTGGAAGCTGGACCAAGGAGACGTAGCCCAAGCAGGGTGAAATCCTTCATCATGTGATGTTGTGTGATTGATATGGTGATGCTTATGTTTGTTAGATGTTGTTATTAAATGTTTTATTTATGTTTATTTGCTCAGGAAATTGACATAAAAACTCATGTTAAACTTGCAATTAACCTCATCATCCTCAAGCACTTTATTTATATTTTGAATTGGATCTTAGCACCAAAAAACTAATGTTCCCATGGAGATCACTCACCATTTCATCTTCTGCAACATTCACACCAACCCCTCCAAGCTCATCGTGAAATTGTGTAAATCTGGTGAGATACCGCAAAATAATATCATTCATCTCCATCTTGATATTTCGAAGTTTGTCTTTAAGGGACAATTTTAAGAATACATTTTTCAATGCCTTCCACATTGCGAAAAGAGTTTCTTTCCCATGGAGATCTGAGATAATGTGGCCTCTCACTCTCTCCAAGATTATTCTCCTTGCCTTGGCTACATCTTTCGTCCATTAAGCTAGATTTTGGGCATCAATTGTTCCTGGTTTTGCAATGTTTGTCTTGACATATTTCAAAAATCCATTGTCATCAAGCACTGTCTCCATGTTATCCTTCCATTCAATGAAATTTAAGCTACCTTCCAAGATATACTATAATCTCAGTCCATTAAAGGCCATTCTCCCAAAATTAAAGAGATCTTGCTACATTGAAGCTGCAAATTTGAACCTCCAGAGGAAAAAAAATTGATATTCCTATTCTAATGTGAATCCTATTCTGATACCATGTAGAAATTTGGTGATAAAATTATAAATTCTGAAGAAATGTAATCTAAATCAAGAGACACAATTATTCTCTACTACTATGTGGAAATTAATTCACAAATTAGAAAAAAATTCACAAACATGCATCAATCACATAAAAAAGTACACAAGTTTATCTAGTGGAAACCAACTCGTAAAAACCCCTTAATCTTGCTTGCATTAATCAAATGAATATAGAGTATATTAAAATTGCTTGTTCACTTTGAGCACAACTTGCTAGTGAATAACCTTTCTCTATGCTCAATGAGAAGCTCTGACCCAAACTTAGTCAACTTCTACCTCTACTTGAGCCCATATTTCCTTGCACAAATCCTGAGGAATTATGCCCCTATATTTTAGGAATTTTCCTCCAATTGATTATGAAATTCCCAAGGTTGATCTCTAATTGCATGCAATACTTATACACTCAATACTAGTCTACAATTGATGTTACATTGCCTTGGAATATCCACCACAACTGGGGAACTCGAATTCTTTGCATGCACTTGATTGATTAGTTAACTGAATGATTACTGAGTTAGATTGTTATCCCACTGCACAAATGACTTTCAACTAGTTCTACCAACAATTAAAACTACTTTAACTGATTACAACTGGAAATAACTGAACTTGATTGCTATAAATTATAAATCAACACATGCAAACTAAACTCCAAGCCCTTAACTTGAATTTACTGAGCTAATTTAGCAAAAACAACCATGTCACCTCCGTTAACTTCCTCCAAGTTGTCTATTGATGTGGAAATTTCAAATTTTCTCAATTTGATGAAGGCTAAGTGAAAATGAGCCTTTCTTGCTACACTTCTTGAAAATTTTGTCATGAAGGTTCAAGAACACAAAGTATGTAAGATTGTCAAATTCTTATATGGCCTAAAACAAGCACCATGATCTCGACATGAGTAATTGACTGAGCATATTCTGAAACCCAATTTCAAACATTACGATCTTGATGATGCAACTTTGTTTGTCTAGAAAGTTGGAAAAAAATTATATGCCTTGTGGTGTATGTAGACAAGATTATGATGACAGAGAATAATGAGAATTACATTTCACCAATAAAGAAAAAACTAAGGAAAGGTTTTGAAATGAATAACTTGGGCCATGCTCACTACTATCTTGGTATTAAAGTAACCCAACATCCAAAGTTTATATTCCCCTCTCAGAAGAAGTACATTGGAGATATGTTAAACGTGTTTGGCATGGCTGAGTGAAATACTTTGACAACTCCAATCGAATGGAATTTAAATCTCACATCCACTGAAGGAAAATAATTTTAGGATGCAACATAGTACAAAGTTACAAACAACTTGTAGGAAGTCTCAACTACTTGACTACTACCAAACGATACATTTCATTTGCAATTGGAACCCTCACCAGGTTTATGCAAAAGCCTTGTGAGGTCATTGGTCTACTACAAAACTAGTTCTAAAGTACTTGAAGGGAACTCAAGACTTTGGACACAAGTATACAAAGGTGGATGACTTCAACTTGATTGGATACTCTGATTCAAATTTTGATGGAGATAAATAAATAAGACTATCTACTTAATGTTATGTTATGATTATTGGAAACATATGAAGCAACAAAGGAAATTGTGTGGCTCACAAAAATTTTAGAAGATTTGCAGGAGAAGTAAGTGCATTCAACTCCTCTTTTGATTGATAAAATTTTTTCAATGAATTTCACCAAGAACCCAAAGTTCCATGATCAAACCAAGCACATTAATACAAAGTGTCATCTGATTCAACATCATGTTGAGGCAAAGACAATCCACCTACGACATTGTTCCACAAATGAGTAGATCGTAGACATCTTCACTAAAGTTCTTGGAAAAGAAAGTTTGAAAGATTCAGAATTATGCTTGGACTCACCAACATCCCTTGAGATTAAGGGGGGAATGTTGACACCTAATCTTTGGGATTGGGAAAAATCTAGTGTAAAATTGTAAATATTAAAATAAATGAAATTTATTATTTATTATTCATGAATTTGATATTGATTAACCACATGAGTTTTCCATGGATAATTAAAGTTATATGCAATAATGCACTCGTTTCTGTACAAGCACAACTCTACAATACACTTTGTATGTCTTTAAAAAACTTGTTCTTTTAAAAAAAATCTCATATCCTTCATGAGAGAATTGAAAGAAGAAACTTGTGAGGTTTTCAAAGGTAGGGACCATCATTTAGGATTCAAAGAAACATTAAATTCTATATATAATGATGAATGTTACAAAACTTTAATGTTGTTAAATATATGTTTAACAAAGAATGTCTTCTCAATTTGTTTACATTGGAAGTAGGGATATTCTTGCTCCTTGTATATCTTACCTCATTTTCTCTCTTTTAACTCTTACTTCAAATATCAAACATTAATCAAACTAATGTTTATAAACTTTGGAGCACCTATGTGACAACCATTTTTGTATATCCCTCTTGTAAATAAATTGCCATGAATTGTAATTCATGTAATTTAATAATATATGGAAATTATGTTCGAATAGTTTTCTTTGGTTAAATCACATCCTTAGTTTTTGTGGGTTATCATAAACCATTACAATTCAAAGGTGGTTCATAATTTGCATGAATTCAAGTGGTTTAAAAAAATTCCAATAAATCATCGTTTCAAGTAGTTTTCAATAATTTGCATGGTTTGAAGTGGTTTTTAATAATTTGTATGGTTTCAAGTGGTTTAATTTAGTTGTTGTTACATCTAATTTTTTAACTACATGGTATTACTTTCAATGCTTATTTTATCTTAGTTTTATTATTTCATTCTCCATTTGTTTTTGGTTTTCAATCATATTTTTTAATGGATACAATATGGAGCAAGTAATATGAGAAATGAGACAATTTGCATTAGGGGAATTTTGAGGTCTAAAATGGGCTTCCTAAGAAAAATGTACAACCAAAATAAACTTTATGAGAACCAATAGAATTCAAGATGATGATGTCAACCATGGGGGATGATTCACCATTTTTGGAGTAAAAACGTAAAAAGATTAAAAACTAATAAAATAATAAAACTATTTTTTCAACTCATAATTTCAATTTACCTCCCTAATGGTTTACTCAAATTTCGAGCAAGAGTACTCGTTGGATGAAAAATTCAATTCCTCATCCAAGGAGTACCCATGTTGCATACTTTTGATAGACCTTGCTACACGAAAAATGATAAATACATGAAAAAACGTGATTGCAATCATGATTTTTCATTTTTCATGTAGAAGAGTCCATCAAAAGTATGCAACGCGGGTACTCTTTGGACATGGAATTAAATTTTGTATCCAATGAGTGTTCCTGCTCGAAATTTGAGTAAAAACTTAGGGAGATAAGTTCAAAATACGAGTTTAAAAAGTAGTTTTTTCTTTTTTTCCCTTTAAAATTTGATGATGTAATCAAATCTTACTTTCTTATTTCCACTATTATTTTATAATTTCCTTAGGAGGCCCATTTTAGACCTCAAAATTCTCCTAATTTGAATTATCTGTATTTGCATGAACTACTTATTCTCTCAAATTGTAACGTTTTTTTCTCATCTTTTTTCTAGATTTCTCTCATATTTCCTCTGTGGATGGAAATTTCTTTCCTTTTTCTATATCCAAATCTCTAATTTCCTATGTTTGTTGTGAATCTTTGTGTAATTTCCACACTCTGATATTTTTGTATGAAAGAATGTTTTTTGTTTGATTTTTGCAATCGAATTTAGACACGAAACTATTTATTGACAGTAGAAGCTCAATTGAACTATAGGCTCGATCAAGCCCTGGATCTATATGGTTCACCAATAATACCATTAATAAAAGTTAGCAAGGGTGTTGGAGGGTTATAAATTTTAATGGCTCGATCGAGCTACTGGTTAACCACATATTTCGCTCAATCGAGGGTTACTTTAATGCTTGAACGAGTAATTCAAATTTTGAATTTAAGTGCTTGATCAATCATTTAAAGCACTTGATCAAGATCTTGAAGTCCTAAAAATTACATTTTCAACACATCTTCTGCAGATACCTTTGCAACCCCATGTTATACCCTATCGGATTTAGGGCAGAATTTGTTATTAAGTGGTGGCGTTGAACATGTTGGATTCCTTAAAGAATCCTATATCCAATGACATGAATATGAAAATTTTAAATTCATATGATATTTTTCATCTATTTTCTTTTAAACATAACACTTGAATTTTTTTGCACAGTTTCAAAGGGGGTGAATAAAAAATCAATAGCATAAAATATACACAACAAATAAAATAAATGCCACTATCTTCCTTTTTGAGTCCCCTTCAAAATTGTACTCTTGGTTTTTCGATTTATTTAAGGAGTTGAAAAAATTATTACATGAGCACACGTGTCTCCAAAATGCAATTGAAATATTACTTTGCTAACTTCGAAAAATACTAAAAAAAATATGATTTTGCATAAAAATTAATTTTTTAATATGAAAAACTTAGTTATATATATATATATATATATATATATATATATATATATATATATATATATTAAAAATTACACATTTTAGACTAAGTTATGCTACATAAACAAATGCATACTTTTTAAGTTTTGCAAAAATTTGCAAGGACATATATTGCATTTAATGGAAAATTGAAAGATTATATGGCACTATTTTTTTTGCAAAAAATACCATTATTGAAATAACATAATTTTCTACACATTGTCTTTTTACTCCGAATCAAAATTCACAATGCCTATATGAATTTTGACAGGTGCAATTCGATAAAAGTGGAAAAACTTGAAATTTCATTGCAACATTTGGCCCAAAAGTGTAACCCATCTTAATTCTTTCACACACACACACATTCAAAGTTTTTCATAATAAAAATTTTAAAATATGTTGTTTAACTATTTAAAGTTTTTGAGTTTTTGTTTGTTTGTTTGTTGAAATTCATTGAAACAAGTTTTAGTTAGATTGTGATTTTTTCTTATTTAAAAATAGACTATAGCATTTTGAATAATATAAATTTATTAAATATATATATTCTATTTTTTAAATATATAATATTTAAATTTAAATTATACTTAATATTTTTTAAAATTATATATAGAATAGCGAAATATAAAAAATATATATATATATATATATATATATATATATATATATATATATATATATATATATATATAAGGTTGATATGATGGTCACCCAATAGTTCAAAATTAACTGGTCGAGTTGTTGTTGTTAAGTACCTCGTCGATCGGGAGGTCACAAGGTCATTTCTCTTTAATGCCCTTGGGGTTAGGCCTTGCTAGTTTGGCCAGTAAACATTATGATCCCTTTTGAGGTTGATTTGCCCAAATTTTTGAGTATATGTAATGGCCACAATAAAAAACAATATAAAACAATAAAATGTTTAATAGTTTGTATAAAATATAAATTTGAAAAATATAGATGATATATATATATATATATATATATATATATATATATATATATATATATATATATATATATTAAATAATATGTTTTGGAGTTTTTAGAAGGTTTTTTCGACCAAATCTTAGTTTTTGCTATTTAAAATGGGTTTTTGACTAGATATATGGAATCAACACCCTAAAAAACATGTAAAGCACTCAGATTGTGGAGAATTTGCTACTCAAACTTGTGATTCTAACAAATCCCTACCGAATAATAAAAAAAAATAAAAAAATATATACCAAAAACTCGAAATAAACTATGACAAAAATGTATCATATAAATAACATAAAATGACATATTCTCATTGTTCTAATTTATTGCATCTTTAATATAAATAAGTATGAATAAACTTGTATCATTAATATTATACATTATCATGCATTTACGAGATAAACATGGCCCAATTTTAAGACTCTGCAAATTTACGAGATGAACATGGACAAAATCTTAAAACACTCACAAATGATCAAATTTGACTCCACTAAAATGTAATTTTTCAATATAATTTAAATATTATATATTCTAAAAGTAAAGTATATAGAGTGCAAGCCCCGGAAGTGATGATTGACGCTATGTGATTCATCTCACTAGTTTCAATTTTTTTTAAAAATTTATAAGAAATTAATGAGTTACGAGTGCATCTCATGGAAATGGTCATAGATGAATGACTTACTTAAAGCAGTTGAACCCCCAAATTAATATCTAGTATATAGAATTTTTAATTAGAAATAGCTAAATTATCGTTGCAAATTTATTTGAAATATGTTTTTCATTATAGATATGATTTAAGTAGTATTTGTGTTGAGTTCTAATAAATTTATATAAGGTTTTGGTAAAATTCAAAAAATATATTGCTTTTAAAAAAAGACACTCAAGGCACGTTAGCCCTTGAGCATCTGCATAGCCCATTTTTGAATATAATATAAATATTTATATATTTTAAAAGTAAAAGTATAGTATAAATTAATATATAATTTTAGATCATCATTACGATTTAAAAGAAATTGGAGTTTTTTTAAAGTGTTTTTATTAGAATTGGTCAAAATAATTTTTGGTTGACATTATGATTATGATTATGATTTTTATTATTTTGAAAAACAAATTGGGTAGAGTTTATAAATTCCAACAAATTTATATAAAAAATTTGGTGAAATTTAACTCTGTATATATATTTTGTAAATTTAATAGAAAATATAATGGTAAAATATACTGGTGTTTTTTTAACTAAATTATATACTTAATGTCATATATTATCTTAAAAATCTAGGTGTTTCTTTTTAAACGAAATTATATAATTGATGTCATCCATTATTTTAAAAAACATGGTATAACATATGCATTTTGGGACATTATTTTAAAAATCCTGGTATAACATATGCATTTTGCACTTAAATATTGACCCAATCTGGTCATTGCACAAATGATCAAACTCGACTCAATTATTAATTGTTAACCAAATCATTATCATTCCCATTCGAAAAGTCTAATAAATTGAAGCAATATGAAGTTTTATGGAGGGTCTGAACTTTTACGTCAAAGAGACACACTCGCTGCGTGTTTCCCCTTAATCTTCTGCAAAGCCCATTTGTTTCTTTCCATTGTTGCATATTAGTTAAATGGATCAGCTTGAGAATGCACCAGTGACAACTCGAGAAGATTTGGATATTCTCTTGCCACCTCCCGTCGATCCGTCACGCCACACGCTGGTTCTAGACATGGACGGCATGCATATGTATTTAATTATTTATTATTTATGTTATTTAATATGGTATGGAAATTTTATTTATTTATTTATTATGTTAAATCATAAACACACACAAATGTATTCATATGCTTAAAAATATATATGTATTTGTGAGCTTGCAGTCTTGACTTTTTCTAAACTATCATGTGAACACCAAATAGGAATTTTCAAGAATGCTATGTACATGTAAAGTGGGTAAATTCTCTTGTAATGTTAATTGGAAAAAAAGGGTTTTGGCTAGTTCATTGTTACCCAATAAACTGTATAATGTAATTTTCGTTTTTTGAGATATTTGATGTGTAATTTCGAACAAAACTTCATGATGCAATTTTCGTTTTTTTGAGATATTTGATGTGTAATTTCAAAAAAAACTTGAGGCATTGTAGGGGACTGTTAATGTGGGGCGGAAACGTGAAGCTGGGTTACACTTTTGTGAGAATCGGGGGTGAAATTTTTTTTTTGGCAATAGTTCTGTCGGACATTTTATGAAGTTCGGCCGACCTATTTAAGTACTCGTGATTTCGTTTAGATTAACGGCACACTAACGGTGCGGGCAAACAAAATTTTTACCGGAGATGGGAAAACCGGCAACAAAAGTTCGGCCGAACTCCCAACAAAAGTTCGGCCGAACTTTGAGTTCAACCGAACTTTTACTTTTAAAATAGTTCGGCCGAACTAGTTTATATAAATAAATTGCCCACGAAGTTGATTTGTTTACCGATCTCATTATTCGCACATATTTTCCTCACTGTTGCTGCTGGTCTTTTCGCGCATTTTTTCTCCTCCCGTCCATGCTGTTGGTTTACTGGAGGTCTGTTTGTCCGCGCTGTTGCTCCTCCCGTCCGCGCTGTTGCTTCTTTCGTCGGCGCTGTTCGTCTACTGCAAGGTATGTTGCTCCTCCCGTCCTCGCGGTATGGTCTACTGCAAATGGTGTATGGTCCTCTTGTTATGGCATTTTTTGTGAATGAGTGTAATAGAAATTTCTGTTAAGATATTTCTCTCTGTTTGGACACACCATCATTAGGTGTCTGTTGAATTTTATGGCATTTTTTGTGAATTTTATGGCTCCACTCTAGCTCTAGTCCTAGCACGGTTGACTTCCACCAGGGTTAGCCACTCCACACAAATTCTACCACGCTAGTTGTTACGAATTGTTCACATGAAAGTTGTGTGATCTGTTTCACACACACCAATATTGCTCCACACACATACCTTTAAACTTTTTGCCAGTCTACTGCACGTCACGTGTAATTCGAACAATACTCCAACAATGTTGTCCAATTCCTGGGGCTCCATAATGCACCAAAAGCTCCGCGTGATTGACATTCCAAGACTATAATAAAAAAATTGCGTGTTTGTTTCACGTCGGGTTCACCACATATACACATAGTATGTGTAGTTATTATTCATAAAATAGTTTTAACAAACTCCTTTGATAGACATCCATCTTATTCACAATGGATGGGCAATGAATTCAAGCCTTGAATCTCCTCCTAAGCTGGCATCGTATCACGAGGTTTTCCTTTTGGCTTTCGATCTCACAAGTGATCTTCACACCTTCTGACAATTAAAATAACACTTGCAGGTCCAATGTAGACTTTAAACACAGTTAAATGCCTTAATATCTCTTCTTTAGACTTTTTGTTGCTTCAGCTCACTTCCCAGACAATTATTCAATTCTCCACATCAATCAGGTGAGAAGCTCATTGGCAATGGAAATAAGCATGAAGTAGAATTTGCACTCGTGGCTGTAGATATTCTAGATTTTTCTTGTGCAATTTTGGCATGACAATTCACAACTGGTGCACCTCTCCCAAGAAAGGTCTCTTCTTAGCAAGAACAACCTCTTTTTAACAACACTCTGCTGAGCAACAAAACAATTTCTGTTAAGATAGTCCTCTCTGTCTAGACACACCATCATTAGGTGTCTGTTGAATTTTACCAGCTCTGTAATGCTGGTCTATCTTAACATAGGATGAGTGGGGGGTGTATTTAACACTGCAATTTCTCACACAATAAACCTGACTCCACAATATGATACTTTTTTTTCCATGTAGACAGGTTATCACACTGCCTTCATATTAAGCGATGCCTACATATTAAGCCAAAATATGCTCTGTTTTTGTATGACTGTTTTTTGATTGGGAGCTTTAGTAGTTTCTGTTGAAGTTAATTTAGCTTAACATAGAAAGTTTTCTGTTATCAACCCCATGGTTTAGTTTCAATTGCTAGTTAATAGTTCCATATTTCATTTAATGTTAACTGTAAGTTAGCTCTATTAATTTACAGTTAACTTTTAACTTCATTAAGGAACTTCATAGAAAACTAATAATTCAATTGAAACTACTAATTAATAGTAGGGATCTTAGTTGCATTCAGTTGCATTGAGTCTTTATGCTTCAGATTTTTTTTTAGTTGTTTATTAGTTTATTTCTAGTTGTTTTTTTAGTACAAAAATTCCACATAACCGGTGCTGCTGCAATAGGCTTCATTATTTCAATAATTTCAGAAAACCTAATACAAGAAGTGTTATTTTTTTTTTTTTTCAAATAGAAAAAACAGTCTTTCTTATTTATTAGAAAAGAAAGTACAATTACATAGATCTTTCACAGTTCAGCTAGACTTGTCTCTACAAAATATGAGAATCAAAATAAAAGTATTACAATATATGTCTTGTATATGCAACTACTATCATTCACTAATTCTTCAGTTTGGTCAAAATCTTGAAAGAAAAAAAAAAAGAAACCAAAATGAGACATAGTACATTTTAAAATATGAAATTAGATGTATAAACTAAAAAGTAAGAATAATGCCATAATTAGTCATGGATTCATATTTGTATTTAGAATAATGAATAACCTCAAGTGATAATGAAACTTCTATTTTCTAAAGCATTTAGCATAACCTAATACAAAATGGTAGGTTATTACTTAAACAAACGTGCTTTGAACTTCCAAAGTGTTAGGTTATTTCTTACAAAGTGGACTTGAACTCCCAAAGTGCTAAAGGTTATTGCTTACAAACTGGACTTGAACGCCCAAAATAAAACACGTCTAAATGTATCTAAGATTTATATGTATTTTTTTTAGGTTGGAGAAGTGTAGATGTTTATCAATACAAAATTTTGTGATTTAATAGTCAAGTTTTATAGTTATTATAATGAAATAGTTTCTCACAACAAATTTGATAAAATAAGTGAAATCTATATAATGAAGATTAATTTGTATTTAAGTTTTAGATCTTTTAATAACTAAATTTCTATTTAAATGAATAAAACAATCAAATGTAAGAAATATAAAACATAATGAAACACAATGTAAGAAATAGAGAACATAATGAAACACACACATAAATATCTAGACAATCAACACAATTATTTTCCTAGGAAATCCTTATGGGAGACAAGCAACCCTAAAAAGTAATGATGCTCTACTCCTTTTTCCCTAGGCAATCCTTATGGGAGAAAAACAACACTAATATGTAAACATGCTCTACTCTCTCTTTTCTGGTATGGAAAATATGTAAGTACAAAGAAAGAGGTAATCTCTCTAGAGTTAGCTAAGACTTTTGGCGTGTAAGGTTGCTATAAAAACTTAACTTCATACATTTTTCTCTCTAACTTCACACTCCTAGTTGTATTTTCAAGTATGGAACAAAATACAATAACAAAAAATGGAACTCTTATTCCTCCTAGTGGCCAAGTATTTAACATAGCGTGATAGCCAACTAGGTGTAAGATTTGACTCCGTCAACCATTAACAAGGTTTGTGATTTTAGACTTTTTAGAGTCTTGTTAAAATTCCACATGTAGCTAGCTTGCTATGCATGAGAAATGGGGCTAAAATGAAATTCTCTCGTTCCATGGTGGTCAACATGATAGGTCAACTTACTAAAGGCATAAATTTTGAATGAACTTCATTTGATGTTTTTCTTGCACCATTGGATATGTCTTTAAGTGTAGAATAATGGTCAAGATTTCGGCACAAGGGATAATCGTTTGACCCCCATAAATGTCATTTAATGCCTCAAAATGACTCCAAAAGGTTTTAGACCCCAATTCTCCACCCACCATTAAAATGACCCTACAAGTTGATTCTTTCAGTTTTTTCAATCTATAAGCATCAAAATATATGAAAAATAATATAATTATCCAATCTAGATCATTATTTAATAATTTTTTAAAATTATGAGTAAGATATACATCATGGAATTTAAATAAATAGCATTAATTCATTGAACACCCTTGTACATTCCTTGTTGATACTTTGAAAGTAATATGTTTTGAAAAATAATTTGTTTATGGATTCTATTTTCCACATTCTCTCAACCATATCAAAAAACTTCTTATAGTATTTGAAACCATCTATATGCAACTTTTCATTTGTTTCGATAGGAATTAACATATTGAAATATTAATTGTATCTATGTCTTGTGTGCTAAGGAAGGGAGGTCATGAACCTTAGGAGAAGAGATAGTATTTGTTAAGTTAGGAGGGATACTTTTTATGAGATAGAATTAATTTAAAATGCTTCTTAAGATTATGTAACTTTCGAACCATAATTACAAATTTATTTATTTTTTTACTTATCATTTAGTTGCTAAAATTTGAAGAATTTATGTTGGTAAATAATTAATTAGGTCTATTTAAATCATTTACCACTTTTGGGTTTTTCATTTTCGTGGTTTCATTCATAATTTCACTTTTTTGTATTGTCAATTTCAATTTTTCACACCACATGTGCACAGTCAAAGGACCTAAGGTCTTTCCCATACCAAAGTATGTTCTTAAAAATGTTTTCTTGGTGACATGGGTGATTTAGAAATGATTGGGAGAGCGAAATTCCTCATTTAATACACAATATGTTTGTTTCATGCCACTAAGCCAAGAATTTTCAATTCAACTGACTTCTAATATAACCAACTAAATCCTGCAAAAAAAGAATAAAAAAATTTATGTTAGCGTTTTGGATTTAGGCATTGAAACAACACACCATGATATTTCAATTTTAAAAATAGTGGTTTGAGTCCTAGGTAGCTTAGAATCCTATCTAGAGGTTTGTTTTCAAAATAAGGATGCACTCCCATTTGATTCTCATGATTAGGTTGTAATCATGAGGCTCTCGCTCAAGAGTGGACCTTCCCAAAATCTTGTGACGTCTTGTCACAAACAAAACCATCAAACTGAAAACACATCAGGCAAGAAACATAGCTCGCTGACATATCATTTTTCTCCTTCAAAGAAAAAAAATTTCACATCATGTGAATATCTCCATGTACTCTTACATATTGGTGTACAAAACCATCAACCAAACACAAGTCGAAAAAACATGCCTCTTCAAACAATTGACTCTCAAGTCAAATAATAGCTCATGTACAAATTTCCATATTTGTTGCATTTAAGTGTGTCAACATAACTCTACCTTCAACATCTTGCTTCATGCAACATGCACCATACTTTTAATTTGCAAAGAAATTCATGAAACATAAAAATACATGCAAGGCATTAATTGGATAAGAAATCTAACCATCCATTACCAAACCATTTCAATGGCCCACTTCTTGTAGCTGTACTTCATGATCATGTGAATCATCTTGACCCTCATCGATTATGGAATCCTCTTTTCCATTCTTGTCATTATCTCTTTCCACCTTCTTCAAATGTTGTGTATGACTTGTTGGATACAAAGTCCAACACTTGTATACAAGGTGACCTTTCTTATGGCAATGAGTAATAAACAATTGCAACTTATTTTCAACATCATTTTCCTTGTCCAATGGGCCTTTGACTTTTTGCCTCATTTATTTAGAAAGTTTCATGTGCATGGATATCTTCTTCCAACATCTATAAAAATTATGATTATTCAAACCACAAAAGGAACATGCAAAATTTTCCAAATCTTGTGTGAATATTTACCATGTTTATCATAATCAAAAGAAATTTGATTAAAGGCAATTTTATACCTTTAACATTCACCTTTGTCGCCTTCTTGAGGAGGTGAATTTGATGAGGTAGTGGCTCTATTCTGAATACTAGAAATGAATTCAATGACTCTAGAGCTTTCAACATCCTCTTATTTTACATTCTCATTAGCTGCATGATTATTAACATCTTCTTGCAAAGTGGGTGTCAAACTTTTCCATTCATCATGAACACAAACTTCACAAGCTTGAGGTAATGAACACGAAATGAAATTCCTTCTTGGATTAGCTTCATGTGCCTCCTTGGCTTTGGAGCATTCTCCATCATGTTTTCCATAACCAAGACCCAAATAATTAGGCCTTTCCTCAACAAAATTTGGCTCAACTATGCCTTGTACATGTTTGCCTTTAACCCTTTACTTTCATAGCCCATTTTCATCAAAAATTTGGACCTTATTCCTCTAGTGTGTCTCTCAAAAGCACGTACACATTCATTTTGAGAGGAAATTGAAGACAAAAACCAATAGCTAATTCTTCTAACCTTGACTAAAATGAGCTAAATTGTACTTTGATACCAACTTGATTTGAATATGGACAAACTAGTTTTGTTGGGCTATCTCCCTCATCAGTTAAATAAAAATGTGTTTAGGATCGTCTAAAGTTAGCCAATTAGGAAGGGGTTTATGTGTCAAGCTTTAAGTGTATTTTGTGAGAAATTTATGAGTTAATTAGCTTTTAAAAACTCATGTGTACAACAAATAAAATGCAAAATTTTTATTTTGGAATTTTTTTTCCCTCAATCCAGATTCCAATCATTGGACATGTAAGAGGAAGAAAGAGGGAATTCACTTTTCAAATTCTAGACCTTGTCTAAACCAAAATAAACTAGAGGTTCGGTTTTCAAATACATTCACTTATTTGGAAAATTTCTATCTACCAAAATTCCATATGCCAATCTACCTCCCAAGAAATCCATTTATTACACCACTGGTTAGTTTTTTGTCTTCCTATATTCTTTATCAACCTCTTCTAGTGATTCTTGAAATGTGGATACTTAAATCCTTCCTAAAAATTTGAGCTCTAAAACGAGAAGACATACAAAGACATTTTAAGTCATTCCTCTTTCCAATTATAAAAACCAAGTGAATATTTCTACATATTGATTTCTGTCCCATAAACTGTACAATATAGGTCAATTTTTTCCTTTAACTTATTTAAATATTGTTAGCGCACAATTGTTCAATGGTCTGATGAAATTTCATTGATAAAGGTATGATTATGCCAATCCATGTTGCATATTTCCATTAACAATGTTTACTTACATGTAAAACAATGTTGTCTCTGCTTTTATGTTATTTTGAGTTTGCTTTTAGTGTTGAAATTGGAATATATGATATTAATTTATGACTTGCAATTATAACTGCTGAGATACTATTCTTTTTCTCTACTATATTGTTATTTCTAGTCCTCTGGGTGCTTTCTTCATATATATATATATATTTTACTAATTGAAGGGATTCGTAATTATATATTTTACCATATTTCTTGCTGGTTCCATGTAGATTTAATTGACATATAATAGGTGGTTTCTATTTTTGGGATGTCTGTAAAGTTTTTGGCACATCATATTGAATTTTTATAATTTGTGTAGCTCCCTAACATTCAGATAGAACCTTCATTGAAAAATGTGAGGGGGGTTTCAAATTCACATTGGATAACACCCTCCTCTGGGATAAAAAAGTTTAACAAACACAATAATAGAGAAAAAATTAGTGACGTCACCAAAAGATGTAGCCTCTTCAAGGTATCATATCCTCTCATCAAGGTCAAGAATCTATTCACCAAAAATGTCCTATGGAAATGATGGTTTAAGAAACAAAACCAGACAAAAACCTTCAATGAGAACAACAAAATCTAAAACCTCTTCAAGGTCTTCAATCTGCTTGTAAATTTAAATTGTGTCTTGATCAAGTCCCACAACAAAGAAACATTCAATGACAACACTAAAATCTACAACTTCTTCAACGTCTTCCAAACCATCTTCAAAGTCAATATTGTGTGCATCAAATTCCTCAGCAAGGTCATCAGTGGAGTCATCAAAACTACTATTTCAAACTTCAATGCCAAAAATAAGTCAAAAGAATTCAATTTCTCCTCCAAAACCTTCTTCTTTGAGCAAAGCTAGCATGATGTCGTTGAGAAATTCAGTAATTCCACAAGGAAATTCTATCAAAGTTAAAACAAATCCTTTTCATTCATATTTAATGCCTACTTTTTCAGGTGGAACACCTCCAAATTTAAGGACCACAATTCCATAAAATACAACTTTACCTAATAGGTGTAGACCTAGAACCCCCAACTTTGCGTGACATATACAATTGAAGATCTTATGGTAAGCAGTGTGAGAAGAGAGTCATGGTCACTGAGTTGAGCAAGAGAAATGGTTTGGTATGACAACCTTACTTGTGATAGGTCTAGCTAGTAGACTACCAAACTACATGGTAATGGAATTCAAAATTTGAAAATTCCCATTTCACTTGGAAATAAGATGGTAGAGAAAGGTATAGATGAAAGGAGATATCCATCTATGGTAAAGAAATCAAATAGTTCTATCAATTCCACCTTGCAACTCTAAGAGACATTGAATTAAATTTCATCTCAAGACAGGGCTTTGGGAGGACACTCTCAAAGCCAACCTTCGTTATGGCTTTGAAACACATGGTAAGTATCAAGACTCAACAACCTTATTTGCATAATTTTTTCTAGCATGGACCTTAATGTCATAGCCTTCTTTTTCCTAAAATGAATGCAAATTTCCTTGCAATTTGGCTTGCAACATTCATAATTCATGCTCATGGAACATGATTGTGTTGCAATTGTGACAACATCTGCTGTATGCATAAGCTTTAATAAAAAATGATCGAAAATGAAATTTTTTCTCTGTTTTTTCCAAGATTTAAGGAAAATTACACCAAGTATCTTCCAGCCTCATATGACCATCATGTCAAACTCATCTCAGGATATTTTCCAAGTAAGAGCCACTTAATCAAGCAATCTAGTATACATGACTCTCCAATTTCAATTAGTAGCAATGACAGTTCTAAGTATGGTGCAAACATTGCTCCAGATCCTCAATGGGGCATGTTTGATGACAATAATTTGGGGAGTGAGAGAGGGAGATGGTAGGAGAAAAAATTCAAGGAATCCACGGGAAATTGAAAAATATGTAACTAATAAGGTTTTGAATAAGATCAAACTAAAAGTCCACAAGATAGGAAATAATTTGTGCCATTCAGTTGCTACCCGGATAATAGATGACATCTGGCATAATACTGTACACATTTTGTGCTTAACATCATGAATATTGTTAGTAATGGGTAGTTAGTGTGCATCAATTTCAGTGTTCAATCATCATGAGGATCATGACATCATGTCCTACCATAGCTTTTTTTCTATTCATTTCTATAGTTCTAATGCGATGGATGTTCTATGGAAGAATGTTTGAACATGATGAATCCTAGTTTCAATGTTGAAAGTTTTTTTCTAATTCATTTTCAATATAAAATTCTTCCTTTAACTATCAATAAAATATATTACATGTTATTAATGTCACACAAAATGGTTCCCAGTTGAGAAGTCTCAATGATTGAAAAAAGTCATGTGAAAACCCCTTGTATCTATAAAAAGTTGCCCAACAACATAAAGCCTATCAAAATTGACACATGGACAAATTTTAGATGCAAAATTTCTTTAAATCTACTTGAAATCAGAGGGGGAAAAACCAAAATTCTTTCCAAAGGCACAAAAGCAGTTTTCATATATTTCCAAACAATTCACTAACTATCATGATGAAACTTGCAATTAAAGGGGTAGGTCTTATTTTTCTTTAGGAATGGACCACAACCATTATTATTTCCCTAAAAAATTGTGATAATGTAAATTCAAACATCATTAACAAGATAAAAATATTTGGTTGGCTTCTTATTCTTTGAAATAATGAGGAAAATTGTTAACAACTTATCAATCTGGGGTAGTGGTGGAGGACTACATGGACTAGCTATGGTGATTATCGCATTTAGCAATCAACACAATTAGATTAATGACTTGGCCTTCTACTAGAATTTTGTGATTCCATAGAGAAAGCAGCTCGGGAGTATGAGAACCAATAAATTGTTCCTACTCATAGTGCTTTGATATCCCCTAAATATTCTTGCAATTGGCATAGATATTGCACATCCTACTAAATTTTTCATTTGAAAAAAAAATTGCATTTAAATAATGAAGTCTTGCATATGTAGTTTATTTGTTTTCCGAAATAAAAATTTGACCATCTTAGCCATTGTTAAAATCTAAACAAGAATTATTTCTTCTCTTACACACTTGAGAAATAGAATTCCATCTCTAATAATCTATTGAGGTCTATGGAAGTTAATGACCTAAGACACTTTGTAACCTAAGAGAGAAACCTGTTAGGAAATGGGTGAAGTTGGTATTACACACCCAATTGGATAACCTCGAGGAGAAAACATTTCTCCCACTTTATTTGTTGGCATAACCTAGTAAGTGTTATTCACTAGCATGTATTTTGTAAAGGCCTTGACCTAGTTCCCATTCAACTCCATCCACCAGGTTGTAGAGGATTCCAAACCTAATTTCATGAAAAGTAAGTTGGGGATGATCACATTGACCTGCTTGATGACATGTCTATGAAGATTAACTACCTTGAACTATTTTTCTGCGTAGGGAAAGAGACACATTCCCATGTCTGAGCATGAAAACGTTCTTTGATATTGCTAATGCCTCTAGTGTTTACTTCTACAAGTTCTATAGGCAGAGTCTGTAAAGGGCCAGGTAGCCTCTGGATCTCATCTTTTATGAAAGGTGACATATCTAGTAAATGCCCCTACAGTCAATCTCTGGAATGGATCTAAATAGAAGTTCTTCATTTTTATCCATAAAACACAACAACTTTAAGGTAAACTATGTACATGTGTCATTTCTCCCACAAACTAAAGTGTATAAGTGGTAAATTTTATACCAAGTGTGCTCCCACCATGTAAAGTGCAATTTGGTGAACTTATCATTTTTATAATTTCTTTTTCAATTAAATTGAGTTTCACACATCAATTATTGCTTTGAAAGTTGTGTTCTAAATAATTTGTGTACACTAAATTACAAATTGATTTTCTGAAATCTATTTTGTGTAAATTTCCACCAATAGATATATATATCATGGAGGATGAACGATGAAGATCAGCCGAATCCCATATGGAGGTTCAGGGATCGAGGGATGCTCATGGTATTTAAATATAATCTTAAATCTCCATACATGTGTGTACATATGGAATTTATTTTTTATTAACTTTGTGAGTTAAATTAGTTGTTAATAAGTTTCATTTTTTAATTTTTAGGAGGTAAGAGGAGAAGGGTTTCTACTCCATCCATGGAGCATGCTCATGGTTCAGCCAGTTGTGGTATGGTTCACGTAATTTAATCAATGAATATGTATGTGTATTTATATGTACACATGAATGTATTTTTCAATTGATTATAAATTCGTATTTGTTTATGAAGCTTCTCCCTCGTCTGGAGAGGTTGGTGGTGGTTCAAATCCACTTAGAGGGCCATCAATGAGTGGTAGTAGGTTGCGTGAAGGGGGTGATATTTATTCCCCCGAAGGCCAATCAACGGCTGCTGGTTCTCAGCAGGGTCATTTTGGGTTTGGTTCTCAGCAGGGTCATGTTGGAGAAGATGCTAACCAACAACGTCAAGGTTGTCATCAATTTCAATATTTTTTTCATTAAATTTGTATAAATTTTTTTACATGTGTTTTTTCTAATATACGAAATTTTATATATATTGATATATAGGCTGAAGATGTTCAAACTAGTGGTCAAAATAGACGCAGGGAAAACCCCTACATTCAAGAAGAAGGTTGTCTACCCAGCACAACTTATCTGGCCGAAATTACTGATATAACATGGGAAAAAAACATGGCGCAATGCACCTTACAAAGGTGTGACAGACTTCATGCAAATTGCAGAGAGATCTCGTGGTTTTGTCTCTACCTGCTGAGAGTCGACAAAGCCTTGAAATAGTTACACATTCATTGGGCGAAATTGTAAATGTGTACAAAACTCTTGGGCCAACGACTGATACATTTGTAGAAGTGATGAGAAAGAGAAAAGAAACAGTAATGGGTCCAGATAAATGGGAGGATGTAAAACAAAAAGTTACAAAAGATGTGGCCAAGTCAATGTTTAATTTCAACGAAGGGCCAAAAAGAAAAATGTTGAAGGTGAAATATTTCAAGCACCCAGACATAGCTCACTTTTTGTATGATAGGCACCTTGCAGCCTATGGAAGGTTCCCATGGAACGATGAGGTTCCTGTTTATTTTGCACAAATGTTCTACGTAGAATTTTTTTTGGGTATGAAACCCAACTACAATGACCTTCCGTTAGAATTTTTTGGCCCAGGGAAAGGTCCATTATATAACCGTAAGGGCACTAAGAGAGATGTGGAGTTGCCTCGCCCTGAGCCGCCATTGGTGAGTCGACCTTTTCGGGTCGAAACTCTGCGGTCAGAGATGGATGCGACTTCTCAAATAAGTCGAGAAGAAAGGGATGTTATGATCGACAATGTTAGTAGCGGATTGGGTGGAGTCGATCTTTGTTTAAATCGACAAAGAGCACGTGAAAATGCACGTGCCAATTTTGTATATTGTATAGATGAGGAGATTGACAACATGAATGTTGAAGATCTCCGAATATATGTAAAAAATTGTCACAATGGTTTGCAAGACCTAATTCTTCATGAATAAGAGGGCACCAGAACGGTATGTGTAACTAATGACCTTAGGGTTTGAAATTATTTTAACATGCATATACATGTGTACAATTTGTAATAAATACATGTGTATGTACATGTATACATTTATTTGTATTTATATTAATCTAACAAAAATGTATGATTATATGTTAAAACACCATTTTCAGTTCTCACACATGATGCATGACGAAAATGTTAATATCACGTTCGGGACCTCTGGTTCAAACAATGCAGATGGGTTTGACCATCAAGATATGTTGGCAAATGTTAGTGTTTTTTAAGTGATTTTAAAATAAATAATTGTGCACACATGTACATGTATGTATATATAATTTGATAAAATGTTTTAACAGATACCGATTTCGTCCGATGTTTTTGGGATGGCGGTACCTTCTTCTTCCTTGGGAGATGTACCTTCTACTTCCTTGGGAGATGAGCCACAAGTATGGACAATTTTTCACAAGTTTAAAATTTATGTTTAAAAGTTATATATATATATATATATATATATATATATATATATTCCACCTCAAAAAGTTCCATTAAAAATTGAGATATATATATATAGAGAGAGAGAGATCTATATTTTGAGTTATTTAAAATTTTTTGAATTTAGGTTCCTATAGAAGATTTCTTTAATCCGCGGACTCTAGCGACGGAGATAGGAACATCCACAACATTTGAACAAGTTGTCTTTAGTTCCTTTTTTAATATTATTGAAAATAAGTTTATATATGTACACGTGCATTTTCATTTGAAAGTTTTTAATATATATATATATATATATATATATATATATATATATATATATTGGACAGTTTACCGCTGCAGATGTTCCTATGGGGGCATAACTTTTTCATCAAATGGAGAGGGAACCTCATGAGGTATTGCATGATTTTTTTGTTATATTTTGTTTTTTACATGAAGTTTTAGATATATATATTCTCACTCATTTTTAAAACATCAAATTTTAATGTTCAAGTATATGTGCATTGTGTATGTAGGTTTCCCATAATGCTTCACATGAGAGGGCGCGGATTGAGACCCTGATAAGAAAGACGCTAGATCCGTTTCTATTTGATGGACATGATTTGTAGATTTGATTTCAAGATTTAGATGGTCTTAAAATTTGCTAAACTTGATACAGTTTGATACTTGTGAGATCTACAATTTTTGGACATATTTTATTACATTGTTAATATAATTTGTTTTGTTTTAAAAAGTTAATTTTTGGATGGTTTTAGTACTTTTGGCATGTGAATGTGAAGTAATGTTGTCATCTATAAATTAATGTTGTCATCTAAACTACATTTGGCATGTTATGTAATGACATGTGTTATAATTTGTTTTGTTTTTAAAATTTAAGTTTTGGATGCTTGGAGTACATTTGGCATGTGATATTTAATGTTAAATGTTCTTATTGGATAGTTCAATTATAATTGGCATGGCATGTGAAGTTTTTAAAACTCAAGTTTTGGATGGTTTCAATCTACATTTCGCATGTGATATTTAATGAACTTTAAATGTTTAATGTTTTAATGTTGCACGATATATAATCAAAAGGTTTTTAAAACTTAAGTTTCAGATGCTTTCAATCCACATTTGGCACATGTGGTATATAATGTTAAATGTTTCTATTGGATCTAGTTGAACTATAATTGGCATGGCATGTGAAGTAACGTTGCACGATATATATAATCAAAAAGTTTTTAAAACTCAAGTTTTGAATGGTTTCAATCTACATTTTGCATCTGATATTTAATGTTTTAAATGTTTAATGTTTTAATGTTGCACGATATATTATCAAAAGTTTTTAAATTTTAAAGTTTTGGATGGTTTCAATCTACATTTGGCACATGTGGTATACAATGTTAAATGTTTCTATTGGATAGTTGTTCACTATAATTGGCATGGCATGTCAAGTAATGTTGCACAAATCCCTTTTGGATGGTTGAAGTACATTTGGAATTTTAAGATTATTATTAAAATTTTATTGAACTTTTACTAGAAAATCCAACTAGTTTTTCATCAATGCACATAGAAAAACTACTTGGAACAATTAATTGCATTCTAGAACATATATAGATCCAATACAAGTAACATTTTTCATCAATGCACATTGAACATATCCGACCATTGGACAAACAAATTTTTTACTAGATTTTCAATCAGGAATAGAGATGTGGGTCAAATCCCACCAAAAGTAGGAAAAGTGCTCCGAGTCTCTTGTCTGAAAGGAATTTTCGTACAAACTATACTGCAGATGATTTATTTACATTGTGTCCATACTTTTTACTAGAAAATCCAACTAGTTTTTCATCAATGCACATAGAAAAACTAGTTCCAGTTAATTGCATTCTAGAACATATATATATATATATATATATATATATATATATATATATATATATATATATAGCTTTTCATCAATGCTCATGTATAGAAAAGCTACTTTCAGTTGATACTAGAGCACATGCTTGTACCAAAAAAATTTGTACATGTGCAAACACTTGCACAAATAACATAAGAAGTTCAATTTTTAGTTGAGTACTGGAAGTTCTAAAACATATTTAATCCAAAGAAGAATAAATTGTTGGAAAATTCAATCAAAAAAATTCTAATGGAATTCCATCTTCAATAATCCGTTAATGATCGGATTTTGACATTTTGCATCTCTTAATTTTCGATTTTTTCTTTGATTGAACTTCTATCAACTTTATGCGTGCTGCACACACCAAGTGGCTATATTGACAACTTATGGAATCAGGTTCATAGTCTTCAAAGTAAACGAAGTCTCCACTTTGATGAGTTTGTCTGAAAAAATAACCTTTCAGTATAATTGATCCTCTGTCATATTGAAATCCGTGATCATTATAGTTTTGTAATAATTTCATTTTTCGTTCAGTGAAACGCATCAAATAATACTTCACATTTTCATTGTTGTCAATAGGTGCAATTACAGCAAAAACATCTCCTGCACAATAAAATAAACTCAACAAAATTATACATATTTAAATTTATTTCTAGATCTTTAAATCATTAGAAAGTAATTCAAATGTTACCTTCTCTAACAAGATCAGAAACTTGATCACCATCGGATGATATTATAGTTTCCTCTGATTGCATTTCTTTAAACATTGCAACATACATTTTTCCCTTTGTATTTAGCTCTGTATGTTTCCAATCATTCACATACATTTTGTTTGCACAAACGTCATTGGATTTTGTGTTGTCTATGCAAACATCACAAAAAAAAGAATATTTTCTTTTATCCAATGCAAACACATTTCTGGACGACTTTGTTTGAATTGAATGCAATTTTCGAGTCCCTTTTATTGTTTCAACGTCACTTCCAATTGATCTATCTACGTCTTCGATCCCAATATGCCAGAAAAACCTTTATATGGAAAATTATAAGAAGAATTTGTAAATATGATATCAAAATACAATCAAAGATAATCATTGCATGATAAATGTACAATGTTTAAAATTATATTTCCAATATAAATTAAATTGAATGTACCTTCGCACTTCCCTTGATGGGTTATTCTCATGGCTTAGAGCAACGATGCACCATTGAACAACTTCTTTAGCATTCACAAGTCGGCTTGCAGAGTGGTTCATTTCATATCTTCGAAGTGCTCGTTTTATGCATGCTCCTGCACCGTCATGTTCTCCTTTTCCATGGCCAGTCTCAAAGAAATTCCAACAATGTTTAATGTAGGTTTTCTTATGAAGAAAAAACAATCAAAAGAATGATCGTGCATATTTGAATTGACCTGCGCATCCGTCTGACCATATCCAATGTTCCTTGAATGTTATTCCACGATTTTTCAAGGAATCATAAATTTTTCCAAAACAATGTTGTACAAAACATGTATCATGTGTACGATCGTCACTGATATAAAAGTGATATTCTTTAATGATATGCCGATTTTCACTCGTTCTTTCTATATGATCGACATTTTGTTCAACATTTATATATAGAATATGGACGAGCATGGAGACTTGGTCAGAATGATAGTATTCACTCTGAATTTCTTTTTGTGGAACAAATGTGTAGTTTTCTGCAAAATCAATCACTGACAAAATGGTCCCTGGTGGAAAAAATTCACGAGATTTTTTTAATTGCAAGTCTTGCCATCGAGCTCTATGTGAATGCTTGGTGTATTTGTAAATTTCTACTTCAAACTTTCTCAAAAAGTCTATCAAAAAATTTTCGTTTTCTAGTAATTCAATTCTTTTAACACTATTTGCACCTTGAATCGATGTATCGATATATTCATATCTCTTCCATTTCACTTTCATGTTGGACAATGATTGATCATTTATATCAATACGATATTTGTTTTGAAATTTAGTCAAATTTCCACAATCATCTCATTTTTTACCACCAACACATTTCTTTTTGTAAAATAGTTCATTGCTTTCTCTTTCACATAGAATTTGAGATATGAAAAGTCACGGATAGTGGAAGGAGGAGGTGAATCCTTCCATAATGTTCTACCAAAATCAAGGAATGTGTCATAATATAACTCAAATTCCACATGATAACGACAAGAACAAGTGTCGCATACGGTGATAGGTTGTACATACCATGGTTTTTGTTGAACAAAAGCACTGAGTGAAACATGAATTTGACGATTCTCTTCTTTGAACTTGTTGAATAACTCTATTTGAGTGGTTTCCAAGAAATATTTTTCATGTGCTTCATACTGATTTCGTGCTATTCTTCTTCGCATCACATGCCTTGCAGTTGGCGAAACACGTGAATTGTTCTTCCAATATTGATATATTATTTTTTTAACATTTTCTCCAAGTATATCTTTGTATGGTTGCCTACAAATAGCTCTCCAACAAGCGAGTTCATCATTTACATCTATTTGCAGCCGAAATTTCTAATGTTTGTGCAAATTTTTTCGCGAGGTTACTAGTGCTCGTGCCATAGATGTTACCAAACGATTCTCTTGAGTACTTGATGAAACCATTTCCATCTGTATTCCTCTACGTACAATTGAAACATATTTCTCTCTAGATCTCTTAATTGACTTTATAGCACTAACATTTTTTATCACATCTTCCTTCATTTTTTTATTATCTTTGGTTGATTTTTGAATACCCAGTAGTGTCATAGCTTCTTTTAATTTCCTTAATGATAGGAGACCTTTCAACATTTGAGCCTGAACTATCACCTGCTCATTTAAGAAATACTTTTCAAAAATGTAGTTAACACGATATCGTATAGCATGGTCAGGTTTTTTATCTCCATATGTGTGAGTGTCAACATTTTCTAACATCTCATTATCGATAGTGATTTCATCTGTACATATTCGAAAAAATAGTACATATTCAATAAATAACTAAATTTATAAATATATCTATAATTTCAATAATATGTGCATGTGTTTAATATATATATTATATATATATGTACATACCTTGTGATTCAATTTCTTTATTTGGATTTCTTTCAATATTTTCACCATCTTCAATCATTGGTTCAATATCTCTTTCACTTTCTCTTTCAAAATTTTGTATCTCATCATCAATGTTTTGAGGAATATCTCTATCTGTTTACATTAAACAAAATATTTTTCAAATTAGTTCATCAAATAAAAATTAAGCTTCACATTTTACATTAGGAAAATTTTAAATATATCAATAGATCATAATATTTACATTTACATACCTGCTTCAATTTATGCTTGAGGTTGATTTTCCTCTTCAATATTTGAGAGGGCTTCTAACTTTCTTTTGCGAGATTGTCTTGTCTCTTCTCTACGTTCCTCAGGGTCTCTTTTTCGATCATATTTTCTCGCACAAGTCCTTCGATTTCCCATGATAATAGGGTATGAAGTTCAAAAAATTTCCTTCAAAAAGTTAGACAATAACTCAATTAGAAAAACCATCACAAAAGATTTAATTTAAAAAAATTCATTTTATTTTTTTTGCAAAAGATACATACTCCAATCCAAAACACTGACTTTAAAAAATTCGAGAAAAAAATGTCTTATAAAAATGAAATGAATCTCAAAAGATTTACTTCAACTCAAAACATGTACATACCTCCAAGAAATGTCCTTTGAATGTACGTCCAAGAAAATTCCTTAAGTCCAAAACATTTTTTTGCAAAATCAGGCCGCCTCCAAGAAATATCCTCCAAGAAAATTCTTTAAACCCAAAACAATTATTTGCAAAATCAGTCTGCTTCCAAGAAATGCTCTTAAATCCAAACTTTGAAGAATTTTTTTTAAACCCAAACCAAGACCTTTGTAAAATCAGATGAAACATGGTGTTTGATTGATTCCATGTGAATTTCTAACCCTTATTATTTTTTATTTTATAATTTTTTTAAATTATAAAAATAAATAAAAATCAAATTTCCCTTTATTTCATCTTAGGTTAACCTAGTTGTAACACCTTCCTCCCACACTTACCCAAGTTCACCAGTCCACCAGGGTAGATATATGACGAAGACTTACTATTGTTGAGATTTTGCTGGCTAAAATCTCTTGGATAAATGCCAACAATAGGTTTTGTTGCAAAACTGATGGCATCAAATCAGCAAGAGGAGATATTCTATCATATTTTGGTGTGATAGAATTAATTATTTAGTTTCTTCTCTCTTCTATAAATTGTAAGCCTGTAGAGGCAAAAAATATGAGGTGTGAGGTGTGTGGAAGAGGAAGTGCAGATGTGCAAATATGCTGTTATAATATCCTGTTGATGAATAAGATTTCCGATACCTCTATTTGGTGGATGTAGCCCAGATTGGTTGGGTGAACCACGTTAATTCTTGTCTTCATGTTTTATTGCTGTGTGTGTGATTTTCGTTTTTCCGCTGCGTTAACTTTCACAATTGGTATTGGAGCCATGCAAAATTTTCGTGGTGAGCGCTGACTAGAATTTTTTTGTTCTACGTGGACCATGGACTGCCATTGTTCTGCGTGGATTACCCATGATTAAGTCTGGAAGCCTTGGCTACGTATGTGGCTTCTGTCGCAGAGAGGAAGGCAGGGTCGTGGGGTTGCAATACTATTGGCCTATTTATTTGTGCGTTATGTGCAAATGAGATGAAGTCCAGACCTACGTGAAGACTGCCATTGACCTGCGTGGCTGAGGTAGCTTGCGTGAAGGATGTCGATGGATTGCGTTATGAAGCAACAGAGGAAGCCTTGTTGCATACGTAACTTGTGATGTATTCACAGTTTTGGAACAGAGTATGTTGTTTTTTGTTTTTCATCAATTACAAAAGAAAATGAAATGTTTCACGTGACTGCATGAATCTTTGGCTGCAGGATACAACCATGTGAAATGATTCGTGTCAGTTTGAGTTGTGTAAAGATTAACCCTTAGTGGAGTCATTTTTGTGTGGGCCTACTTCGATGAGGAACACGTTCTAGATCATTTCCCATGAAAAAAAAATATTTTGTTTGACATCTTGAGGAACTTAAAACTGACTTGTAGTATGAAGTGTATTATGCATTTAATGGGAATGTACTGGAACAGAGGTAGTGTTTTTCGATTTGTTGCATTGAAATGCCGTTCGATTCATTGCTAGCAGCTGGTATTTACAATTTACAGTTTGTGGGATTTTATCAAATTGTTAATTTGATTAAAAAGGAAATTAAGAATCCATAGAGTAGAATTCAAGTTAAATATGGAAAAACTCAAAGTGCTCGATTTGAGATCGAGAAGTTTAATGGGAGAAATAACTTCGAGATCTGGAAAGTCAAGATGCACAATCTACTCGTACAACAAGGTGTGGTGAAGGCATTTTTGGGAAAATCCAAACAACCTTACACCATGACAGATGACGAATGGAGTGACATTGATAACAAAGCACTGAGCGACATACAGTTGTGTTTGGTAGATAATGTGTTATTTAACATCGTGTCAGAGAAAACTGCTGTTGGTCTATGGACAAAGTTAGAAAAACTGTACATTACTAAATCCTTAACCAACAAGATTCTTCTGAAAAGACAGTTGTACAACGTGCGCATGAAGGAAGGTACGACAATAACTGGTCATTTGAATACCTTTAATACTCTCTTGGTGCAATTAGATAACATAAAAGTAAAATTTGATTCAGAAGATAAAGCTGTAACTTTATTATGTTCTCTGCCTGAGTCATGGGATCATTTTGTTACTTCTATAAGTCTTAGTTCATCAGAAACCCTTGAATTTGATGATGTTGTTGGAGCTATGCTGTCTAAAGAAACCAGGAAAAGGTCAAATTTAGAAACCTCTACATCAGAAGCAATGATGGTTAGAGGTCGTTCTAAAGAAAAACGCTTCAGTCAGAAAAACAACTCTCGTCAAAATCGAAAGGGAAGAAGAGTAAGCTAAAAGGTTGGTTTTGCGGAAAATCGGGACATTTGAACAAGGACTATTGGAAGAGACAACAAACATATAAAGGAGAATCTTCAACAAAAAATAAAAAGGAAAACATGACAGATACAGGTTCAGGTTTGGCATCTAGTTCAGGTATAAGTGATGAAGTTCTATCAGTTAATTTGTTAAATCATGATCAACATTGGCTATTAGATTCTGGTTCGTCCAATCACATGTGCATTCATAAAGAGTGGTTTAAATATTATAAATCAATCAATGATGGAGTAGCTTACATGGGCAATGATGTCTCATGTAATGTTGTGGGAATTGGAAGCATTCAGATTAAAATGTTTGATGGGACAAATAAAATCTTAACTGATGTAAGACATGTGCCTGAACTTAGAAAAAATCTTATTTCTCTAGGAGTGTTAGACACAAATGGATATAAAATTTTTATTCAAGCTGGAGTAATGAAAATTTACAAAGGAATCCTATTAGTAATGAAAGCAAAGAAGGTTCAAAATATTTTTCAGTTAGAAGGAAGAACAAAGTCGAATCATGCTTCTACTATATCTGAAAACGACAATGATTCTATTCGTCTATGGCATCAACGGTTGGGCCATATGAGCGAAAGAGGATTAAAATTTTTATCTGATTGTATGTTACTTCCTAGTTTAAAATATTCTAAGTTAGATTTCTACAAACATTGTATATATGGGAAACAAAGCAAGCAGAAATTTAAAACTGGAAAAAATACTAGTAAAGGAATCCTTGATTATATCCATTCTGATGTTTGGGGTCCATATCCTACAACCTCATATGGAGGATCATCATATTTTGTATCTTTTATAGATGATTTCTCTAGGAAAGTATGGGTCTACATGTTAAAAAAAAAGTATGATGTATTCACAGTTTTCAGTCCCTTTAGCTTCCCATTTTAAGCTTTCTTCAAGTTTATGTCCTAATACAAATGAAGAAAAGGAATATATGTCTCCAATACCTTATGCTAATGCAATAGGAACTTTGATGTATGCGATGGTCTGTACATGACCAGACATTTCACATGTAGTTGGGGTTGTCAGTAGGTATATGGAAAATCCAGGAAAAGAACACTGGGCAGCAGTGAAATGGGTGCTTTTGTATTTGAGAGGCACAAGTGATTATTGTATCACTTATGACAGAAGTAGTGAAATTGTTTACGGTTATGTTGATTCTGATTTTGTAGGTGATTTGGATAAGAGAAGGTCAACTTCAGGATATATCTTTACTCTTGCAAGTGGAGCTATTAGCTGGATGTCAAAGCTAAAAAACATTGTTGCTTTATCCACTACAGAAGCAAAATACATAGCTACTTCACATGCTTGCAAAGAAGCAGTTTGTTTGAAAGGTTTGTTTGGTGAGTTTGGTAGGTTGCAAGACAACATTAAGTTATTTTGTGATAGTCAAGGTGCAATTCACTTGGCTAAAAATCCAGCCTATCATAGTAAATCAAAGCATATACCTATAAAGTACCATTTTGTAAGACAGGTTATCACTGAACGGGGAGTCTCTCTTGAAAAAGTGCATACAAAGGAAAACTGTGCAGACATGTTCACGAAACCAGTGTTATTAGGGAAGCTAAAATGGTGTCTAGCTTCTCTTGGCTTGCAGAAAAAATGAAATGAATAAAAAGGAACGAGGTATTAGGTTGATTGTTGTCAAGGTGGAGATTGTTGAGATTTTGCTGGCTAAAATCTCTTGGATAAATGCCAACAATAGGTTTTGTTGAAAAACTGATGGGATCAAATCAGCAAGAGGAGATATTTTATCCTATTTTGGTGTGACAGAATTAATTATTCAGTTTCTTCTCTATTCTATAAATTTTAAGCCTGTAGAGGCAAAACATATGAGGTGTGAGGTGAGTGGAAGAGGAAGTGTAGATGTGCAAATCTGCTGTTGTAATCTCCCGTTGATGAATAAGATTGCCGATACCTCTGTTTGGTGGATGTAGCCCAAATTGGTTGGGTGAACCACGTTAATTCTTGTCTTCATGTTTGATTGCTGTGTGTGTGATTTTACTTTTTCTGCTGCGTTAAATTTCACAACTATGATATGACTCAACCTCTTAAGTACAGTTAAGGAAGTGGAATTGACAAACCAAAAATTTACTGACCTTCCTTGGGAGCTACATGACCCCCAAGAGCTAAAACACCTCTTGATGTGACAAAACCCTGAGGTAAATTTCTTTTTCAGTGATCTAGGCTCCCAACTGTAGCCATAACACTGCATGAATTCAACTATAGGCCTCCAGTTACATGCATAAGCCTGCAAGGTAGCAACTGCATTCCCATTTTCCTAGTTCTATGCCCGCAACCACAGAATATGAGCCACCCTTTCAAGGCTAGTCTCCAAACCACTGCCCAGACCCTGATGATACTTTTTAAAATATTAAACAACATAAAGAAAATCCCTCTAAAAGAAAACTTTGATCAAGGACTTGGCCTAACTAAGCGTAACCATGACAGACATTTCATCGAACACATTGAGAACATGTAATCTATAGGTCATGAATGCACATTTAAACATAGGGGTCTGATACTTATTTGAGAATCGTCAAGAAGGTCTAATTATCTCTCATAATAGCTGCAATATAATCTAGCAGGTCATGCATTCAACCACCAATCATTTACCAATCAAAACATGATAAGAGCCATAACTAGAATATGTCATAAAACCATGCTTATAACCAACATATAAACAAAATAATAACAATGATAGAACAACCATTAAAGCCACATAATAAAAAATATAATTACTCATTAAATAAAAGAGGAAAATAACTCTTATTAACATATGCAAATTCCAACCAAGTCAGGGACTGCCATGTACCACACGACCATATATTGGGGTGAACCAAATATTTATTTCAGCCAATCAGCCCCGTGCCATATTCCAAGCGTGAATGTGAGACTAAAAAAAAACAACCAAGCTTCCTCAAGCTTGACCACATATCCCACCATTACTGGTCAAGGGATTTGTAGACCCAAAGCAAGCACATACACAACCAGGCTTTATTGCAAGCCTGCCATTACTGGTCAATGGATTCCTAGACCTAAACAAAGAAACATAAACTACCGGGATTTACTGCAATCCCACCAAAATTGGTCAAGGGATCACTAGGCCCTAAAGAAGCATGGATTCCTCTAGATTTATTCACCAATACCATGAGGAATTTTCACGTCTCCACCCTTAGGCTTTGTCATGTATCCTGCCATTACTGGTTAAGGGATTTCTATGCCCTTGGGAATTTTCTTGAGATGACCTCACCCAATTCCAAAACCATCAGACAGTCCAAGCTCAACCAAAGAGAGAACCCCATCACACAATGGCTATCTGGAAAGGAAAAGTTGAAACCACTGTCACACTTGACATGCTAATGAAAACAAAAGAACCAAATACACACATGCATGTACTATGCATGCCAAAACTAGCAAGGAAATAATACATGCAACTCAATACCTACAAGTAATCATGTTGTAGTCGCTTGATCAAACTTTTCCTTGATCCTTGCTTTCCTTTACTTTATTGTCCTTCGTTTTCCTTCCTTTCTCCAATGCTAGAGTGCTCCAAGAATGCTCTAAGTGTGCAAGAGTATGAGAGAGAAAATAGAGAGAGAGAGAGCTCAAAGCTACAACTAACAAAATGTTAACCAACAAAAGCTGTGAATTGATCCTCGGAAACCTTTTTATCATTGAGACCTCTATTTTCTTCAATTTCATCTTTTTTTCCTTCAATTTTCTTCTCACATGCAACCTCTGACCTTTCACCTTCCTTTTCTCCTAATTTCCTTTATTTTCATAAATAAAATACCAATTAATGCCTATTTTCCTTTCCAAATATTTTGTCAATGCCTTTTCCAATTTCCTTAGCCATAATAAACCGAAATTAACACTCATTAGTATGTTTTTCCCAACATTAATCTTGGAATATGTGTCCCATGGCCTTGTGTTACACTGAAATTTGTCACCATGACATTGAGCTGTCTATATGGGTTCATCATTACCTATTTATTGCTTCCTTAGAAGTCTAAAAACATAAAGTTCCCCAAATCAAGTATTGGAACTGGAAGAAGCTCTTAAAATTCCTAAAAAGCCTACTCCTACACTTTTCCTAGTCATTCCCTGCAGTACCATAGCTAATTGCTATAAAACTACGGTACGTCCCGCACGTAAAGCTCATTAAAACCGCGGACCCCCATAAAAGGTAAAAAAGGAGCAAAGTAAGTTCTAGAAGCCCAACTGGTCGAATATTCTCCTAGCTGTGGCCTTCTAGAAGCATTATCTGGTCGAGCTTCGCCCCTTCCATTCATGAACCATTATCCCTTCATGAATGGAGTAATCCCTTGGTTTTTGGAGCTAAAATCCCATGATGAGAGGGATTTATCCCTTCCTTTTGGAACTGAAACTACCTCCCTTCTGCTATAAATTGAGGCCAAGCTTCAGTCTCAAGGGTAGATTGTAGATTATAGATTGTATTTTGTACTAAGTGCTTGCTTCTTGCTTTGGAGAGAGTACTTAGAACTCATAGTTTTGAGAGGAATTGCTGAGTGAACATACTCTCCATATTCTACATCATTGGCATGAGAGAGATTACAAACTCATGGCCATAGTTTTATGCCGATAAAGAGAGTCGAAGTCTTGTCAAACTGAGGAAAAAAGTTGTTCGGGTCCCTAGAAGAACCTATACAAACATCAAGGCGTCACGGTTGTAAGGTTTATTCTTTTATTCAAATTTAATAAAAATGGATTCTATTTTCTCAGTAAGTTGTTCAAGTATCTTTTGGGTAATTTAATTCTTGGATTCCTTGATCACTAAGATAGATTTATGCTTTTGAATTATTATATCTCGCAGATGCTTTTGATCCCGTTTGCCTGTCTTTGATTGCAGATCTTATGTGTTGGATCGATAACTTCTAGAGAAACTGGATTGAAGACCAAGCAAAGCATTAGACTTCAGGTAGGAGTATCTTCCTATAGTTAATTAATAATTCATAAGAAAAATAGTCTAGAGAAAATGGTCTACATCTGTTTGTTTGTTTCTAGATATCCTTAAGATACTAGGGAGATCGCTCTTGTCCGCAAGAGGTATTAGTCCATATAAAAAATTGGCGACTCCACTGGGGTAAAGAACTTAGTTTTCTTTTTTATTTTCAGTTTGAATTTTGAAATATCTTTGACTTTGTTTAGCTTAAAACAGGGTTGGATACAAGAGTAAATAGGATCCCTGACTGTAAATCTGTATTTTTATTTTTTTATCTACTTTTCCTGGCTTCCACACTTTTTATTTTAAAAAAAAGCGGTAGGCTCTGCTGTTTTTAGTAGGATAAAGTGAGGTACCACACCTTGTTCCATTAAAAACTGCGGTATTCTGGAAAATTTTAGAAAAAGTAGAAATTCTATTTTCTGGAATCTAATTTCTTGATTTTTTGTTATTTTCCCAATTTGTTTTGACTATCAAAGATCTCTGTTCAGATTTCTTTCTACAATTTCTGTGTTGAAGTGATTTATTAAGTTAGTTTTCATGTTATGAGTAAATTATTTGCTTAGTCCTCCCATTTCTCTGAATCAAAAACTTTTGAATACCTCAGCTATTTGGTGTTTCATTGTTTTTTTGTTGAACCATTGAACTTCATGCAGTTGTTTTTTTTTTTTAGACTTTAACGGTTAATAAGATTAACGAGCGACAAAACAGCTGCCGCGGACTGGAGCGTTACAACAATGTCTGAAGCTGAGATTCCTGCTACACAATGAAGGATCTCGTCCTTTGATATAGCTAGAGAGGTCGCCATGGAGATCGAGCCTCATGATGTCTGAAACCTTAATTGAAACTACATAACGCTTGCAGTGGTGATCTTGATAGTCCAGAGTAGCCTTTGCATCTTCCTGATTGCAGAATTGGAATCTGATGTTGGATTTTTTAAGCGTTCCTTGGGGGCTTTGCTCTGGGATATTAAATCGGCTTTGAACGCCCTTAAAATGATTGAACCAGCCGGAAAAACAGGCAAGTCCCAGCCTAAAGCCAAAGAGCTGCTTCTTTACTTTGACAGACATCCATTGTAGAGTAACTTCACCCTTAGAGCCAGATGACAAAGTCCGCCTATTGCTTGCCCAGCTTCTGAGACAGCAGAGGTCGTAAAAAGTCAGAAGAGACATTGGCATGTCGATCCAGATAGAGGCCGGGATCAAAACCTTTGACTACATGAGATGGATCGAACTTTCAGGACGGGATTTTGAGAACAATTTTGTGTACAGGTCGACCATTAGAAGATTAAGGAATGGTGCAAATAGACTCATCAGAGTTGACTAACAGGGATCTTCTGTAATGGGTAGAGCCCAGATTGGCTTCTAAGTCAGCTTGAGTGTTCAGGTGCCTCGAAATATGGAAAAAGGATATTTTTCGGAACTGGGCTAGAGTAAACCTGATTTTCTTGAAAATGGAAACTAAGTGAATCTGCGAAGGGTTCGAATTGAGGTTCAGCGCTTGGATGAGCAGCCTGGAGTCTCCAAAGACCGACAGAGACAGAAAGTTCCTTTTGATAGCCAGATTAAGCCCTTGCCACAGAGCCAGGGCTTCAGCTCTGTTATTATATTCGATGCCCAGCCCCCATTGATACCGAAACTCAGTTGATCCATCCGGATTCAGAAGAACCCCACCCCCACCCGCAGCTCCAGGGTTGCCTTTAGAGGCCCTGTCGAAGAAGACGCAGTGTTCATCCAATGCAGAACGCCATTTGATAAACTCTTGTTCATCCAGGCGGATTTCCCAGTTAGCATGGGAAATTGCAGGGGGCAAGGGCTTGAAATCATGATTTGGAGCAAGATCTTTGAGCCAAAGCTCCTCCTCACTGTCCAAAGCCGCTTCATTCCTTATTGCAGGTTCGGCATCCAAAGTCTCACCCAATAGAGCTTGGATTTTAGTGATAATTTTTCCAGGAGTACATTTTTCATCCCTGAACAGTCTATTGTTCCTCTCCAACCACAGCTTCCAGCAGGTGAATTTAGGTATCCACATCCAGGCTGTCTTGAGAAGGCTTTTTTTAGTGAGACAGAATGGAGATAAGTTGGCCCAGTTGTGAAGCAGGTTTGGAATATTACCAGGAAGCTCAACTTTGTCAGCCCCTGACATCAGGACCCCCCTCCAGACATCACGGGCAAAAGGGCACAACAACAACAGATGGTTAGCTGACTCTTCCTATGACACACACAGAGGGCATCTGGAGGGCCCTTCCATTCCATGTTTTCTCAGAATATCTCTAGTGAGAATGCTGTTATGAGCTAACGTCCAGCAGAAGAAGTCAATTTTGGGGAGCGAAGGAAAGGCCCAAATAAATTTACATTGAGTAGGGTCAGGAGGGACATTAGGAATCACTGTCATACTTTTGTAACCTTTAGAGACAGAGAAATTGCCAGTGAGGGAGCCCCACCCTCTTTTGTCCTTAGCTGTTGCTTTGGTCGGAGATTTCCCTTGGAGCTTATCTAAAAGTAACGAGGCTTCAACCTGCAGCCGATGGGAGATCTCTCCCAGGTACCAACTGTCCCATCGTCTTCCAGTATCATCCGTCCAAGTTGAGATGTCCCACAGGGTATTCAGGTTGTTGGACTGTAGCCATATTTTAATGTTTGCCAGACCTTCAACTTGGTTCAAAGGCTGGTCACCAAGGATCGGATCATCCCAAATTCTGATTTTTTTTCCATTACCTGGGATCCAGTAAAGGTTGTGATTGAAATGCTCCATAGAAGAAAGACAGAGTTTGAAGACCGGAGAACCTTTGATGGTTTTTGGAGGCTGGTCCAAACACCTCAGCCGCTGTCCATTGAAATATTTCTTCCACAGGACTCTCTTACTCCAGCTAGCCTTCCCAGCAATAATATTCCACAGAATTTTGGAGCCCAGGGCGAGATTTTGGGCAACCAGATCTCTCAATTGAAGACCTCCTTCCAGAATTGGCTTTTTAATAGTGTCCAAATTGAATAAATGAAGTCTTTTTTCATTATTTTTCCCCCCTTCCCAGAGGAATCTTCTCAGCAGACTGTCCATTTTACCGAGGAAGGTTTTGGGAGCAAGCAGAATGGAGTGTTGATAAAGAGGCATACTTATGAGAACAGATTTCATCAGGATAACCTTCCCAGCATTGTTCAGCCAAGAAGCTCCCCAAGCTTGAATTCTGAGTTTTAGCTTGTCAAGCAGGGGCATCCAGTGGGCAACTTTAGGGATGGATTTGAAGATTGGAATCCCAAGATATTTAAAAAACTCCCAGGCCTGAATTCCTTTCATCTCTAAGAGCCTGGCAATGTCAGCCAGTTCCTTGACCAAGCAGTTCCAGTCGAAGATAGAGCTTTTTGAATAGTTTATCTTGCTGCCCGAGACCTCCTTATAGATGTCCAACTCCTTCTTAAGGGATCTTGTAGAATTTATGCTCGCTCATCCAAGCAGCAAAGTATCATCGGCAAATTGGGCATGGTTTATGTCTTTAACATTGGAAATCATTCTGAGGCCCGGCAGAGATTGGATTTGTTGACAGCAGTCAAGTTGGAAGCTAAGCACAGAGGCTTGAATAGCATAGAGGAGCGGGGACAGCGGGCAACCTTGTCTTAAACCCCTTGAGGCATTGAAGAACTCTGTTGATGGGCCATTAACCAGCAACGCAATCCAAGGGGAGGCAATGCAGGCTTTCACCCAATTTATGAAGGTTATTGAGAAGCCCAGTTTCTTCATAATAGCAAAGAGGAAATCATGTTTCACCCTGTCAAAGGCATTTTCCAAATCGAGCTTTATCACCATTCCTTTCTCTTTTCGGTGGCAACTTGAATGAACTGCTTCTTGCACCAGCACAATATTGTCCAGAATCTTTCTCCCTTTGATGAAACCTCCTTGATTTTTCGGAATGATGTCCGGCAAAATATTCTTGAGACGGTTGGCTATTGTTTTTGTGATCAGTTTATAACTTCTGTTACACAGTGAAATGGGCCGAAATCTACCAAAATCTGAAGCTCCTTTCTCTTTCGGAATCAGGGCAAGGAAGGTCGAGTTGGTGCTGCCTCCGATCTTGGAACATGATTGAGACTTCCTGACCATTCTCAGAAGGTCTTTATTAATTATAGACCAGCAAGTCTGAAAAAACCTGGCATTGAACCCATCAGGCCCAGGAGCTTTATCCGGCTCCATGCAATCCAAAGCCTTCTTGAGCTCATCCATGCTGATCGGAGCAGTCAGCATAGTATTAATAGAATCATGAACACAATGAGGAATTAGATCAAATGGGTAGGCTTGGGAGTCTATAGGAGGGTTTTCAGGTGCCGTATAAAGCTCTTTGAAAAAGGTGAAAGCAGCTCTTTTGATGCCTTCAGAATCTTTGACCACAGCATCATGGGAGCGAATTTCTGAAATAGATTTGAATTGCTCGCGAGCTTCGGCTTGCTTATGGAAAAAGTTGGTATTTTTGTCGCCGGCCTGTAACCATAAGTTTCTGGATTTTTGTCTCCAGTACTCCTCTTCTTCCCTACTAGCTCTATGGAGATTTTTTTGCAGCTCAACTTCTTTTTGAAGCAGACTTTGAGTAACAACAGAATTCTCCATTGCTGATTGGTGGGCAGCAAGGTTTTATAAGGAATATTTTCTCTTGGTAGTGGGTGTTTTCAGAGTTTTATCCCACTCCTTGAGTCTTCTTTTAAGACCCCTCAATTTTTCTTCCCACACATAGACTGGGGATCCCAGGACCTCCCGATTCCAGGCTTCTGAAACCACCTCATGGAAACCATCTTGCTGAATCCACAAAGAACTGAATCTAAAAGGAATTGGACCAAGGTTTCCATCCAGGGAGAGCTCGAGGCTAATGGGTTTATGATCAGAAGTGCAGTTTGGAAGGATTTTAGAAGAGGCCATTAGACCACATGTGAGGAAAGAGGATTGGACAAGGAATCTGTCCAGACGAGAAGCTATGTGGTTGGGCCCTAATATTTTGTTAGTCCAAGTGTATTTCCCAGCAGAAGGCTTGATATCCTCCAGATCCCAGTCAAGCATTATGTCTTCCACCCATTCTCTAGCTGGGTCCCTAACTGGGGAACCCCCCTTTTTCTCATCAATGGCTAGAGTAACATTCAGATCACCTGCAATAATGATGTTTTCTGGTTTGTGCAATAAAAGAAAGGACTGAAGCGAGTCCCAGAAATATTTTTTCTCCGCTGGAAGGACCGGAGCATAAAGATTGAACATACTTACTTGTTGACCAGAGTCTTTGTGGAGGAGCTGAATGAAAATCCAATGAGGACAATTTTCTTCATGAATCAAATCATATTTGGAGTTGTCCCAGAAGGAGGCAAGCCCGCCAGAGGCGCCTCTAGCATTGACAGCTCTTCCGGGACCTTTACGCCAGAATGTATTGCTAGTTTGGAGGAGCAGATTATCCTCTATCTTTTTCTCCTGGATGAGAAGGATTTCAGGCGAATGCATCCTAACAATGTCTTTCAGGGCTTCTTCTTTCAGCTTGCTGCCTAACCCTCTGCAATTCCAGGAGACGTACTTCATTATTTACTGACTTGGGAGGTGGTGGCTCCTTTTGGAGCCCTGCTATGCTTGCGCCCGGATCTGGTGTTCATCATTCCTTTGAGAGTTTTCTGGGAGCCTTGGAGGACGTCCAGATAAGTTTTCTCCTCTCTCTGTTTCTTCTTGGATTTCCGACCCCTAGCCGACTTGATAGGAGTGATTTGCGAGCTGTCTGATTCGGAGTCTCTCTCTTCTGACTCTTCCCCAGAGTCAGAGGCTAGACTGATGTGCTCCTCAATACCTTCGGTTCCCCTTTGATCAACAGCTGCTAGAGGAACAATTGATTCTTCTTCGGTTTCTTTCAGTTTATTCGAGTGGTCTTCAGTTTCTTCGTGATTCTCTATGGCATTCACCTTTTCAACTGAGGGGGGGCCTTCTTTTGTGATTGGTTTGGTCTGTGAATTGGACTGGGGTTTCCCCATTGTTCCAGATTTTTTCTGTTCAGTAGGCTTTGAGACTACCTTTCCCTTTTTTATCTCTTTCCATCCTTCTTCTTCCACCTTGTCCCCTGATGGGGCTTTAGGACAGTTTCGTTGGAAGTGACCATGCCCGTGACAGATTCTACACTTAAAAGGAAATTGCTCGTAGTCCAGTTTCTGGAAGTGATGCCAATCTCCAACTGTAAGTTTAATGGCTTCCGGCAAACCAACTTCCAAGACAACTTCCACGCAGATTCTTGCGCAGGTTTATTGGCCCCTGTTGTCAGCTTTGTCAATGAAGCGACCCAGCCCGTTTCCAATATTTTGCAGGGAGTGGAAGCTCCAGCAGTGGATCGACAGGTTGGGGAGCCGGACCCAAACAGGAACCTCCTTTGGGACATCGACTGAAGGGTCGAAGTCAGGGGTCCATTTGTTCAGGAAAAGGCCTTGATTTCCCATGAAATACGAACCATTTCTGAACACCAGGTCATGGTCTTCCTTGGTAGTGAATTCGAAAATGAAATATCCTCTACCGACAGCATAACAGATCACGTTGTTCATCAGCAGGGGCCTCCAATTTCGTTGATCCCATTCATCTGTCGATTTTGTTGATGGCCATCGACCCATAAATTGCCCGACCAAACCTATGTCAGCCAAGACAAGAGCTATTTTGATCGGTTGTTCTTCAGGCAGAGCAATCTCTGGTATTTCTTCAAGTTTTTTGATGAACTTCGGGACTTCAGGTGTTGGACGTTTTTTCCCTTTCTGCGACAGAAGGTTTCGAAATGCATCTGCAGAAGAATTTGGAGGGGGGGGAGAGGGCTCCCCACCCCCTGGCGCACCCATGGCGGCGGCACAGACCACGCTGCGACGCCTAACTTAATCGCTGCAGAGGAGAGATGAGCGCGCGCTGCGTTTTTAGAAACCACTACACCAATATCTTATTAAACTTCATGCAGTTGTTACTCTTATGAAAATTTGGTTTTATTTTCATTTGAAAACTTGTAAAACCTTTAGATTGATAAGGTCTGAACTTCATTTTAAAACTATTTTTGGATTCTTTGGGTTCTTGCTGGGATAAGCAGAAAATTCTTGGTTAGATTACAAACCAGGCTTAAACATCCTCCAATTTTTAGATAGAATTCAAGATTAGAGTTTGATTTTAGTTTTGAATTTTATAAATTTAGGACTTTTAGTTTTCTTTTGGAATAAGTTTGTTTTTGTTTATGATCTAAATGATATAGGGAATTTCGTTTTGAGCAAAAGATCTTTTTGAAATTGAGTTCTCTAAATTGTCTTCTTTTCAAAGTTTCTCATATAGGAAAGAAAAATGATGTTTGAAAGATATTGAAAATCTCTCAACTCTTTCCTTTAGTTAGATTTCATTGAAAAGAAATGAGTGATTATCATATAGATGCATTTTAGAGTGTTTTGAGTCGAGTCATTAAAAAATCATCAAGTTTCATTTCCATACCCATTGTCCTAAGAAACTGCCAATTAAAAGTAACACTTAATTAAAATCAATCTACAAATTTTATATTTTCTAGGGCTCTTTCCACCAACATAGCTCAGGCTAGTGTCTTGGAATAAGTTTTAGTTAACTCTCCAAGACAGTAGAAACAAACAAGTAGTCGATCTTGCGGTAGGAAAACCCAATTGTAGCATGTATGCTCTGGGAAGCTCCTCCTAAAGGAGTCAAGTAGGAGATCATATATGAACCAGTGAGGTAATCATACCTATCTCATTGGGAATGATAGAAGATGTGCACGTATTAAAAACGGTAAACCTCAGATAGACAATTGTTGAGGAGCCTGGGGTCACTTGTCGGTAAACCTTGGATAGACCATTTTCAAGGAGCCTTCAAGGGGATTGAGCTTTGTTACTCTGCCCTTGCATGTATATCGGATCGTAGACTATTCCCCCAGGTATATGTGTTCCCGTTGGTGACATTAGTGGCCATAAACTTTAGGATTCTTTCCCAAGGTGACCGTGGAGGGGAGGTCCCACTGCACCTGGAGCAGACGTTGGTTAGACTCACTTGGACTCTCTAGAGGGTTATCTTCACTCGAGATGGGTTAAGTGGAGAAAATTGCATCGGTCTATTTCATTAAGCAGGTTGTCAGGGTAACTGTTCCAACCGCCATTTCTGCATTAAAATTCTACGATGTTGGATTTCATCACCAACTAGTGTTTTTAATGCAGGAATTTACTGTTTGTGTATGGATTGATCTCTTAAATTTTTATAAGCGTGTGATTCATTTGATTTTTCCCTTAGTGACTTTAGGGTTTGTTTGAATTTTTTCTTTGTTTTCGTGTGTTAAAAGTTTTAATCGTGGTTGAATTACAGACACGATCGCGTAGAACTCAGGGGAAACCCCTTGAGTACACACCAAGCCAACTAGAAAGACTTAAATCTCTAATACCAAATGTTATTGGTAGAAATGGATTAACGGAACAAGGAGAATCATCTATAATTACTCATCCTGATTTTGAAGTAGATCAACCACAAATAGAAGAACATACTCCACAGATAGTTTCAATTTCCGAATTAACCGAAGTTGCTTCTACAATGACTCAACGAGTGAATTATCACCTGAAGAACCTGAAATTTCTAAACCGAAAATTGAACCTGCTACATCAGAACCTACTTTAGAATTCACTACTCCGACTCCTAATTATCCTGATTCACCCAGAGTGAGGAATAAAATTACAGAAGATCTTCCTCCTGGTCTCATTAGTATTGAAGAAATCACCGATATAGAGGAAGAAGTCATTCTTCCTTTAACTTAGGAAAATTTAGAACTTAGAGAACGTGAATAAATTTTTTATAGTCCTTTTAGACAAGACGCTTAGTATTCTTCATTGACAAATTTTCTACAAAACGTAGGTATTTAATATTCACCACCCCGAATTCCTTTCTACTCTACACCAATAGGTTATAGACCTCATGTAAACATGTTAGGTGAGTCATCTATGTTTACTGAATCGCCAGAAACATTTCTCTATGGTGGTCCATCTATTGCTGCAGGCTATCGGTCACTCTCTGGTACATTCTCAGGAGAATATCCATTTCCCAACAAACCAATGTCATCATCTGGCCTAAACGAATCAAATACTAGAACTTTGAACAATGAGAAAGTTTATATGATGTCTGGAAATATTCCGAACCCCGCATCTCAAGGTAGTAATTTACAGCTTGGGGGGCAACCTCAAAATAGCCAAATATAGCCTGGGGGGCAACCCCAAGGACAATACATACCTCAGGGTCAATCTCAACCCCAAGGGGCAGTACATACCTCAGGGTCAATGTCAACCCCATGGATAGTACTTACCTCAAGTTCAATATCAACCCCAAGGACAGTACATACCTTAGGGTCAATCTCAACCCCAGGGACAATACTTAACTCAAGGTCAATATCAACCTCAAAGTCAGTACATGCCTCAAGGTCAATATCAACCTCAAGGGCAGTATCCAGCTCAAGGATTGCAACCTCCTTTAGCACAACAGTTCTATCCGGAACAAAAAATGTTACAAGGAGGTGGAAATTATCTAGCTAATTATCAGCCATATGTTCAACCCATTTATGGGCCGTCTTATGTACAACCTTCGATGGGACCCTCATATCCCAGAATGGTGTGGGATCCATCGCAAGTCCAACATAATTTACAACCAAATATGCAAGTACCTTATTATCAAGCATGACAACCTGTTGGTTATAATCAACCCCAACAACCAGTCCAGCCTTCAATTCCAACACCTGCATCTGGTCCTGTTCAGCAACCTGGTCTGAGTTCACCTAGTACACCACCACAAACAGCTGCTTAGACTTTTTTTCAACCTATCACACCTATTCCTGCAGTGTCTACTATTCCTGTTACATCTTCCCCTCAAAAATTGGTACAGATTCCTCAAGTTTCTATTCCGCAGTCTGGACCTACAATTCAGACTAATGTTCAGATGCCTCTAGTACAACCTGGTACAAGTACATTTATAACAAGTCAACCTCAGTTTAATTATCATCTGTATCAGGGGCCGTACCAATATGGACATGTTCCATAAACTCCAGTCTACCCGCAACAACCATACCCTGGATATACATATCAGACACCTGTTCAACCCAATATGGTCCGGTTATTCCTGGTTATCTAGGGGGTAATTCGATTCCAAATGCACAACCTATTCTAGGTTATCCTAGATATCCTCCTCCTGGGACTGGTTTAGTTTCACAAGGTTATCCACAAGACCCTACCCGTCGATTTCCGTTCATAGAAACTTTGGATTTACCAGATTTATCCTGCCTTATGAATGAGCCCATCTACTATCATTCGTATTGGCCACCAATGCCTCATAATTTTCCCATTGATATCCCAAAATTTGAAGGAAAATCAGGAGAAGATCCTTCTAACCATGTTATGACTTACCACCTTTGGTGCACATCTAACTCATTAATCGACGGTTCCATTCGACTTAGACTTTTTCAGAGAACGTTAATAGGATTAGCTGCTAAGTGGTACACTGAATTGCCATGAGGCTCGTTTAACAATTTCAACGCCCTAGAAAATGCCTTCTTAACCCATTTTCACTTTCTAGTCAGATACGACAATGGCGAGAAATTATTAACTTCATTAAAACAATCTACGTCTACATACATATCAAATCATATTCATGAATGGAGACGTAGAAGACGTTTGGCAAAAGTTTTTATCCTAGATCAAATATTGGCAAAATGGTTTGTCAAATCATTGCTACCAAAAATCACTGAAGATCTAGCCAAAGAAAGAGTTGTTACCGAAGAACAAGTTATTGCTCAAGCTCAGTATCTAGACTTGGTATATACCCAGTCCGGAACTTTGTACGAGAAAATTCCCGATTTACCGCGTCCTGGTCAGATAACAACAACTCCTTCAGGGTCTCATGCCGCTGATGGCGTAATCGGTTATGTTAGTACAACTAAGAGTAAGAAGAAATCTTTAAAGGTTACTTCTCCTATAATAATTTTACTAGATTCACCGAAAGGAGAATATTCCTTAGAAACTACTGCCGATATTCACATTGTAGATTCATCTACTACAAAGTTGAAATTCGGCAACACGAATAAAGGGAAGAAAAAGAATAATAAAACCTCATCTTATAAAGAAAAAACTGATAAAACTAAATCAACTGATGACAAACGGAAACCTCGTTATCCTTGTCTTATCTATGACGAGGATCATTTCACTAAGAAATGTCCACATAGGGCTGAAGTTTCTAAGTTCGTCAAAGGTTCACCCACTTCCGCTGTCTTGAAGGATCCCTTTCCAGTTCAAGATAGTAAAATGATTGGATCTTCTTCTAATACATCAACATATATTTTGATGATGTCTCAAGTAATGGTTGTGACTCGATCGCAAGATTATGGTAGTAAAAATCTCGTTACTGGTAAAGAAGTGGAAAATTCTAATTCTGCACCAGCTGCATCTCCCTTGGTTTCTGATCTGCTTCACATCAAGAAACCGAATCCTGATTTAGTAATCAAACCACCTCCTAAAGGTGTACTTCGTAAATCAACTTTCAATCCACATGCGAGAGCTTCTCATAATTACAACATTGTCGAGGATTTAGCAATATCTCCTTTAGCAATGTTGGCTTTGGAAGTGTTGCAATCATGCCCGGTCCAAAGAAAATTACTCTTGTCACCAATTGGAGCAGTAGATCTTCAGGATTCAAACCTTATAGTCTTTGATTTAGAAAATGTTACACCTTGACTCCCTCATCAAATGGCCTTTCAGATTCCAGTACTGGTAAAAAACAGACGTTGATTTCATACTGTTATTGATGAAGGAGCTTCTGCATGTATTATGTCGTTAAAATGTTGGAAATCACTTGGTTCTCCGACACTTAACCAATCATCGACAATCCTTAAATATTTTGACAGAAGAGGATTCCATCCATATGGAATTTTACAGGATCTACCTATAGAGGTCGAAGGTAAAACTGTTAGTTTAGATGTGGAAGTAGTTGAGGCCCCTCTAGACTACAACCTTCTTCTGGGTCAAAGTTGGTCTTATGCTATGAATGTTGTCATGTCTTCCGTATTTCTATTAATCATGTTTCCTCATTAAGGAAAGATTGTGAAACTCGATCAGATCTCATATTATTCGTCTGACCCAGCTTCTATGGATAGTATTTAGCATGTTGGAAAAACGACTATCCCTTATGAGGATGTAGGAGTAGGTTTAATCAAATATTTCGCTTTGTTGGGAAATTTTTCTTTGCCTCCACCTAACGTACTGTGTACTATCGCTAATATCAATATGATTACATCAAGCACTATTCCATTTGATGATCCTTGGATAGTGCCGTCAGAATCAAAACTGGATTCGTTCAATGGCGCGATGCCTTAAATGAGTCCATTTGAATTAGCATATCATGCAGTACAATCATTTTCCAATTCACCATCAACTGACTCTGACCCAATGAATGTGGTCAATGAAGAATTATTTTCACCTTCAAGATCAGCTATAACATCAATTCCGGATCCTTTTAAAGAAGTGTTTTATACTGACGAAAACATTCGTGAATTCTTGTCCATAGATGATTTAACATGGGATGATCTCCATCATAGGTCATCATTTTTACCCGGGCTTGATAGATTCGAAAATAAATTTTCATCTATTTTTACAATTGACTATGTCAAGGAACCCTAAAATTTGATATCGATCACAAATTTAGATTTTGAAGTGAATTTGGGGAATATTTCTTCCACGATTCCTATTGACATATCAGTTAAGCTGGGAATTATTGAAAACATTCATATAGGTGCCTCTTGTACGTTAGATGAAATTGCTACATATAAGGCCCTATTTCAAGAATTCTGTGACATATTTGCCTGGTTTTATGAAGAAATTCCAGGAATCAATCCCAAAATTGTTGTTCATGAAATCAAAACTTACCTGGATGCTAAACCGATCAGACAAAAATTACGTCCGATACATCCACGAGAGGCTGCTGCTATCAAAGCCAAAGTTGAGAAATTATTGAAAGAAAGTTTTATTTATCCTATCCCATTAACAGATTGGGTATCTAACATCGTTCCTATTACTAAAAAACAAGGAAAAATACGAGTATGTGTCGACTATAGGGATATTAACAAAGCTTTTCCTAAAGATAATTATCTGACCCCTTATATCGACGAAATCATTGATGATTGTGTCGGGAATGAAATGTGTTCATTTATGGATGGATTTTCTGGATACAACCAAATAAACATACTCCCTGCCGATCAACCAAAAACAACGTTCATTTGTCCTTGGGGAACATTTTCTTATTATAAACTACCTTTTGGACTAAATAATTCTGGGGAAACTTTTCAAAGGGCTATGTCCTATGATTTTCATGATATTAAACACATTGTGAAACCTTATCTCGATGATTTACCTGCTCATTCATTACGCAGGGAAGATCATCCAACTCACTTATGAACGATTTTTATGAGATGTAGGTATTATAAGATTTTATTGAAGCCACACAAGTGTGTATTCTGTGTAAAATATGGTAGATTACTGGGATTTTTCATTTCGAAACAAGGAATTTGTGTCGACCCTTCGAAGGTTGAGGCTATTATCAATTGACCTCCTCCTTCCACACTTCACCAACTCCAAAGTTTGCAAGGGAAAGCAAACTTTCTACGTAGATTCATCTAGAACAATGCCGAGTTAACCAAAGGTTTTACCAGGCTTTTGAAACAGAATATTTCTTTCATTTTGGATGAGATCACTGATCGATATTTTGATGCTCTAAAACAAGTGTTGACCCATGCACCCTTATTGCATCCACCAAATTACAGCTAGGATTACCTTCTATACTTAGCGGCCTCCGATTCCACTATTGGAATGGTATTAGTTCAAGAAGATGAATTTCACAAAAAACATGTGATTTACTATCTCAGTCGGAATCTCAATCCGACAGATATCAAATACTCGCATGTGGAGAAATTTTCCTTAGCAGCAGTTCAAGCTGTCCAATGATTTCGTCATTACATTTTGTTATGAAAAACAATGGTGATTTCTAATTGCAACCCAATGATGTATATTTTGACTAGGCAATTGCTCGGGGGCAAATACTCTAAATGGATAGTTATCCTTCAGGAGTTTGATTTAGAATTTGAAAAATCGAAATCAAAGAAATCACTAGTGTTCGCCGAACTGATGTGTGACTTCCCAAATACTGAGACAGAAACTATGGTAGAACATCCAATAACTGATGAATCTTTGTTTCTTATTAGTACGTTAGATCCTTGGTATGGGGATATAATCATTTATCTCCAAACCCAAAATTTTCTTCCTGAGCTTTCATGTTCACATCAACGAAAGATCTGTTACCAGTCTCAGCAGTACAATATTTTCGGAGACACGCTCTATTGTCGCGATGCAGATTCTGTATTTTGACGATGTTTAACCCATGAAGAGGCTAAAAAAGTTTTAAATGACTGTCATTCTGGAGCATGTGGCAGTCATATGTATGGGTATGCCACAACCCTAAATATATTTCGCGCTGGTTATTTTTGGCTTTCGTTATTTAAATATTGCATCCTTGCGGTCCGAAAATGCCACAACTGTTAGATTTTTGATCGAAAAATGTGTGCACCACCAGCTCCTCTTCACCCCATAATTGCTATCAGTCCTTTTTCAAAATGGGGCATTGATTTCATTACATGTAACCCTCACTCGGCCAAGGGGCATGGGTATATTATTCTTGCAGTAGATTATTTTACCAAATGGGCCAAGGCGATGCCTACATTTGTGGCAGATGGTGAAACTGCAGCTACTTTTGTATTCAATCATGTGATTGCTCGATTTGGTGTACCCCAAGCTATGGTTACTGATCATGGGAGCCATTTTCGAAACATTATGATGACGGAATTTTCCAACCAACTTGGCCTGCATCATGATAGTTAGGTTGAAGCTGTCAATAAAGTTTTAACCACTATGATTAAAAGGATAATCAGAATTCATAAATCGAATTGGCATACTATGCTTTTCTCAGCACTTTGGGCATACCGAACCTTAGCAAAAACCGCAACAGGTTTCACTCCTTTTCAACTGGTCTATGGTTTAGAAGCTTTGTTATCAATTGAATGCGAAATACCATCACTCCAATTAGCCATAGAGTTACTACCAGCTACCTCTGAGGAGGAAAAACACTTTTTATATCTGGCACAATTAGATGAGACTCGACGCACAATTGCATTGGCAGCCGAAGCTCATAAAAAACACGTTAAAGCTCAATACGATCAAAGTGTTACACCTCGTGTTTTTTCAGAGGGCGACCTAGTATTGGTATAAGACCAAGCTAATGCTAAACTAGGAGCTGGGAAATTCGAACCCATGTGGCACGACCCTTATATTGTCAAGCGAGTGCTTGCAAAAGGGGTTTACCAATTGATTGATTATGATGGGGTCTCTTTAGATAAACCCATAAATGGACTTTATCTGAAGAGATATTATGCTTGATTTTGTGTGAAGATCTTACCGGTAGATTAGTTATTTTTTCTAGCTTAGTTGATTTAGATTAGACACAATTTGGCTTAATTTGAGAGAAATTAACTTTTTAATTTTGTTCATGGTGCCTCTGCACTTTTTGCATTAAAACAGTAGGAGCTACCGCACACATTATACACAAAAAGTACGGGAGTCCGATAATTTTTCATTGGAAAATTATTAGGCTTCGCAGGTACCATATGTATTACCTATGGTACCTTGAGGGTGATTTTTTGAACCTATTTTTCTCTTAAAAAATGATTTTAAAGCGTAAAAAGAGAATGTAAATGGACAAAAATGGAGAGAAATGAGTTGTGGATTACCTGGATTCGAAGGTTTTAGATTTGGATGGTCGGTTTTTCTGATATCTCCTTTGGAACGTTTTCTACCAAAAGCTCTCAACTTTCACTCTGGATGCAAATGGTATAAATGACTTGGTTTAACTCCTTTTTATAAGATTTTTTGAATAAATAAAATAATCTTTTATTTATTTTGCACTTTTAAAAGTAGTTTTTCAAATTATTTTTACTTATCTAAAATAGGTATGTTTAATGTTTTGAGTTTTTTGTGTAGAATACAGGATGTTCGGGTGAAATAATCATTTTGACAATGAGTATGCCTTTTGTTACTTTTTCAAACTCATTAAAAAAATTGTGAAAAAGCGACACCATATGAGTACATTTTTATCACTTTTTCGAACTCGTTAAAACTTACAGAAAAAGCGAAACCATGGAGTTCTCTTTTAAGCCCTTTTCATATTCTCTAAACATGAAAAGATTGTCGAGTACTAGACTATTCGAACTCGTTAAAGGAAATGAATAGTCGCCCCTTCAGTATAAGTTTACCCCTTTTTCGGACTGAAATGGACTATTTACGAAAAAGGTATACGTTGACTAATCATAGTCAATAGAGTTCTCTCCTGCATTATTTTATCCTTTTTCGGGCTTGAGAGACTAAATTTATGAAAAAGTACAACCACGGAGTTTTCTTAAGTTTTTTTTCTGACTCCCTAAAACTGAAAAACACCGAGTTTCACCTATAATGGACTCGTTAAAACTTAACAGTAAAGGATTTGTCAATTATAAACAGGAATGAACCACTCCTTCTTAGGGTTCGATTTTAATACTATGTTGGACTCACTCGAAGGATGAGCCTACATTACAAGCAAATGTTATCCTCCACAAGCTTGTCAAAAATAAAGAGGTACTTGCCAAAAATGGTGGGGGAAAAGAGAGAAAATGAATCCACTTGTCACACTTCATTTTAAAAAGTTGTATACCACTCTTGAATACAACACTTTTGTCACATTCATGTCTAGGTTGGGAAAATCCTTTGACTAGCAGTTAATCAAACCACATTGAAAGTCTTCAGCCGGTTTCTGGGTATTAGCTTTAGGTCAATCATCACCAAATCATCTGCAGTGTCGTTATGTGTTCAAGAGATTAGTTAAATAAGCCATTCATTTCAAACATTTGTCTCCATTCGCATTGACCATCCCTGAGTCAGTCCTTGCTATATATTTCTTCAAAACTTGATCTAATGGTTTCGTGTCGTGGGCTTTCCTAGGACGGATCAATTTCTATCAATGACAGCTCATCATCTAGAAATTTGATCTAGAATCCTATCAGTACCTTGGGATATGCATGTCATAATGGCAGGTTTCTCGCCTTTGACGACAGGTTGCATTATTGACCTTCGATCAAATGATTCTGTGAAATGTTCGGCTTCAGATCACAAATTCACATTTCATAGATTGTACTGAGTACTTTGAGAGCCATTTTCATTATTGGTGGTTTCTCTCACACTTGTTAATAGTTCACATCATTGACTGGTAATCAAGTGGTTTCTACCATGTTCGACTTCGACACAATCAATCGCATGGATAGAATTGTACTAGTTCGAAAAGCAAAAATCAAGACCCTGGATCTAGTTTCCACCATCCAAGCTGCGAGGAGTTTTATTATTCATCATATAGTAGACTACTCATAACAGATGGTTGCGTCCATACTGTGTCTACTACTTCATGTAATTCAAAAATCATTTATGTATCAGAACATGTAGTTAGTTTTGATTTGATTATGGGAATGCCTACCTCAGTGATGATATACAATATATATGCTTGCATTGAATGATTTTTCCAGGTTTTGACCGATGTGTCGACAGCTCGATCGTCAGGATGATAAAGCACTTCACTCTTCAGAATTCTTCAAAAAACTCTTCAGACATCACACTTTAGGGGGCAATCTGTTACAATGAAATTTGTCACCATGAAATTGAGCTGTCTATATGGGTTCATCATTACCTATTTATTGCTTCCTTAGAAGTCTAAAAACATAAATTTCCCCAAATTAAGTATTGGAACTAGAAGAAGCTCTTAAAATGCCTAAAAAGCCTACTTCCACACTTTTCCTTGTTATTCCCTGCGGTACTGCAGCTAATTGCTGTAAAAAATGCAATACATCCCGCACGTAAAGCTCATTAAAACTGCGAACCCCCGTAAAAGGTAAAAAAAGAGAAATATAAGTTCTAGAAGCCCAACTGGTCAAATATTCTCCCAGTTGGGTCCTTCTAGAAGCATTGTCTGGTCGAGCTTCGCCCCTTCCATTCATGAACCATTATCCCTTCATGAATGGAGTAATCCCTTGGTTTTTGGAGCTAAAATCCCATGATGAGAGGGATTTATCCCTTCCTTTTTGGAACTAAAACTACCTCCCTTCTGCTATAAATTGAGGCCAAGTTGTAGTCTAAAGGGTAGATTGTAGATTATAGATTGTATTTTGTACTAAGTGCTTGCTTCTTGCTCTGGAGAGAGTACTTAGAACTCATAGTTTTGAGAGGAATTGCTGAGTGAACATACTCTCCATATTCTGCATCATTGGCATGAGAGAGATTACAAACTCATGGCCATAGCTTTATGCCGATAAAGAGAGTCGAAGTCTTGTCAAACTGAGGAAAACGACTGTTCGGGACCCCAAAAGAACTTGTACAAACATCAAGGCATCACGGTTGTAAGGTTTCTTTTTTTATTCAAATTTAATACAAATGGATTCTATTTTCTCATTAAGTTGTTCATTTATATTTTGGATAATTAATTCTTGGATTCCTTGATCACTAAGATAGATTTATTCTTTTGAATTATTATATCTCACAGATGCTTTTGATCCCATTTTCCTGTCTATGATTGCAGATCTTATGTGTTGGATCGATAACTTCTAGAGAAACTGGATTGAAGACCAATCAAAGCGTTGGACTTTAGGTAGGAGTATCTTCCTATAGTTAATTAATAATTCGTAAGCAAAATAGTCTAGAGAAAATGGTCTACATCTGTCTGTTTGTTTCTAGATATCCTTAGGATACTAGGGATTAGTCCATTTAACACCTTGGTCTTATTTTTCCTTTATTAACTTTATTACATGAAATTTTAACCCGGGGTTGTTACATGAGTTAACCTAGTAAACTTAGGTCAAACTAGTAAACCTAGTAAATGTTACATGTTCACAAACCTAATATATAAACCTTAGGAAACCTAGTAAACTATGGTCAACTTAGTAAACCAATTAAACCTAGTAATGTGACATGCTCATCAAGCTCATATATCACTCTTAGTCACCCATAAACATCATGGTGAATCATGGTAAAATATGGTAAACCATATTAGCCATGGTCAAACCATGTTCAATCACAGACAACCATGTCAATCTTAATCAAACATGGTTAACCAAGGGACCCCGAGTTCACCCAGTTTTCCATTTTTCATGCTTAAAGAAGGTTATAGGTGACAAAATACTAGTTCAAACAATATTTCCATAACTTTACGAGGAAGGAAAAATCATATTGGAACATGAAGCAGTCATAGAAACAAGAACTCGACAACTATGAAATCGATCAATTTCAGAGTATCTCAGCAAGTGGAAGAACTTACCTGCTGAAAATTCCACATGGGAGGATGAAAATTTTATACAGAAGCATCTAGAAACAATCAAGCATTGAGGACAACACTTGTTTGAAGGAGAGGGGCATGCTAGGTCCCTATAATACTAGTGCATCCCCTTATTGTTATTGTTAGTATAACCCCCTTATTTTTATTTTTGTGCCCATGTAGTCCCCATATTTTTATTATTGTGCCCCACATAAGCCCATTATTGTTATTTTTGTGCCCTTACATTGTTATTATTATGTCGGATAGGATTATATTGTGACCCATTTCCTATATATAGAAAGGAGGTTTTGTCATCTGTATCATCCAAGAAATTTTAATTTATGTAGTTTAAAGGAGGTTTCCCCCTCAAAGAGGATCATTTCTAAGTCGTTGATCTATATTTTATTCTATTTTGTGAGTTGGGTTCATAAAAAATTATGCCCCTATTTTTTAGGATTTTTCCTCCAATTTATTCCACAATTCCCAAGGTTGATCCTCTAATTGCATGCAACACTTTTACACGCAAGACTAGTCTATAATTGGTGTTACATTGCCTTGTAATATCCACCATAACTAGGGAACTCAAATTCTTTGCATGCACTTGATTGATCAGTTAAATGGATGATTACTGAGTTATATTGTTGCTCCACTGCAAAAATGACCTTCAACTAGTTCTACCAACGATTAGAACTACTTTAATTGATTATAACTTGAAATAAATGAACTTGATTGCTATAAATTAGAAATCAACACATGAAAACTGAAATCCAAGCCCTTAACTCGAATTTATTGAGATAAATGAGGGACAACATCTATGTCACCTCAGTTAACTTCCTCCAAGTTTTCCATTGATGTGGAAATTTTAATTTTTCTCAATTTGACGACAGTTAAGTAAAAATGAGCCTTTATTACTACACTTCTCAGCAGATTTGTTGTGAAGGTTAAAGAGCACAAAGTATGTAAGTTTGTAAAAGTCTTGTATGGCCTCAGATGAGCACTACAATCCTGACATGAGTAATTGACTCAGCATCTTCTGAAACTTGATTTCAAACATTACGATCTTGATGATGCAAATTTGTTTTTCTAGAAAGTTGGAAAAAAATTTGTATACCATGTGGTGTATGCAGACAATATTATGATGACAGTGTTAGCCCCCCTATGAAATTCTTGACCAGCAAGCTGGGGGCTATGTAATTTTGGAGACCTTCAAGGAATGCATCTCCCCTGAAGACACATCATCCTTGAAGTCTCTCTGTGCTTTGCCTTATACAAGTCCCCTCTGCTGGTTCTTTTACCTAAGGCCTGCATTTACCCCTTGTACCCCTGCAAAATGGACCTTTTCCCCTTCTTCCTCCTTCTGTCAGAGTGCCTTCGTTCCCCTCTATTTCCCCTATTAACCCTCTACACCCCTCCAAAATCCCCTTTAAATCCCACCATTATCCTTTGTTTCCTCATTTTTCCCCTCTATTCCACTATCGTTACCCTCCTTAGGCCTCAAAATACATTAAAATGGCATAAAAACCCACTTTCGATCTTATAATAGGCCTAAGCCCCCTTCTCCTCTAGCCCTGCGCCCTTTTCTCTCCATACAACCCGACGCCGTGACCGAAGCGCTTGCCCCTGCGGAGGCTCTTCTCTGTTCGTAGGGTCAAACCATGGTACCCCCGCAGTTGACCCCTCGGGATGTGGGAAAACCCGATCGGATGGCTATTATTCACTGCGGGGGGTCGCTCCAAGTTCTCGTGTCCGTACACCTTGGTCCCCCGCAGTTCATCTCCGCCGTCCATTTAAATCCGCAGATCAACGGTCCACGTTTCATCCATATCGGGGGCATTCCTGACCGTCGATATTTATAGATCGGACGGTCCTCGTTAATCCCATGGCTCTGTGTTTCCCACGTTCATTTCCTAGATCACGCCATCCCCGTTCATTTTCTCGTCAGATCGATGGTGTGGAGCCCATCCACCCTGTGGACCCCGCCGCGCACTATTCCAAACCTGCCTGGTTTATTCCGCACCGCTTATGCGCAGTTGGTGGTTTTCCCCAAGCACCTAGCGATTCCATACAACGCTCGCCACCTGTCCTCCTGTACGATTTCAAAACCGCCAGCCCCGCCCATTAAATCTATCCTTCGCGCGTTATTGTTTGAACACGGATGCCTAGTGAAATTGCCGAAGACCGTCCGATTTGGAGCGAGCCATCCGACGGCTATTGCTCGTCAAAGATGCACGATGCTTAATCCAATTGCGCACGTGATAACCTATGTCCTGGCCCGCCGTCCATCGTCCTCCACCGTTTATCTCCACCACGATCGATGGTCCAGATTTGTTCACCCGCCACTGACTTTTCCACTATCCCTTGTCCCGCCACGTCATCTCCACATGCATCCTCCGTACATACTCCCTTTCCATTGCATATAATTGATTCATTTCATGTTTTTTAACGTTTTTTCGTTCGTTTTTCGCTCTGCAGACCGCCACCTCCACCAGAGCAGATTTCCATTGTTCCTCTGCATTTTTCTCCACCATGTCACCGTCTGCACGACCATTCTCCTCATCCACATCATCCGCCACCCCGTCCATTTTTTTCTCCAACAGGTTTCATGTTTTCGCAGGGTTTTCAACAGGGAACGACCGCCATGATGCGCAAGCTCTGTCACAGTGATAGAGGGATCGAAGAAAACCATGTGCAGAGGATGTATTCAGAGCTTGATGTTACAGGAAATGTTTGGAGGGGTGCTTGCACCATAAATTCATCAAAGGATAGAGTTTAAACTCTACCAACCCTCCGGCGCCATTGAAGCTCGAAATTCACAGACAGAGATAGTACGGGAACAATAGAGAGCTCGAGGCAAGAAATAGAAGACTTTTGAGCTTCTTCAGGGATTTTTAGAAGGCAAAGGTACATATTTGAAGACCCCGAGGATCGAACAGGAGATCCAATGCACAGGGATATTATATTATCAGAGTTTCCGTATCAGCAGAGCGTTCTTCCATGAAAGGACACAGTACACATCATTTTTTAGTCTACATTGTGCCTCAAATAAGGATTTACGCCCTTTCAGCAGTCCTATACCATCAAGAATCATTTGTTACACAGTATGGAGACCCTAGCATCATTATTTCTCCAGTTTTGTCCAGTCAATAGAGAATGGCATTAATACTTCAGCCAGAGTGCCAGAAGTAGATGCACAGATTTAAAGCAGTATGGGTTGCAGCTTTCCTCCTCTGCGGAGCTTAAATTCTTCATTTAATTCTTCACCTACCATATTTTGCTCTGTTTTTTCCTATAAGAATCCAGAAGAACATATTGTAAAGGGTTGTTGTTGTTCAGTTGTTCGACTGTTTCTATTAGAGGGATTCAGTTTGACTGTTAGAACAGTCTTGGGAGGGAGTTACAGAGTAGTTTGTATGTAATAGGCTGGGAGGAGAAAGTTTGGATTGTATTAGCCATTGGGCTTATTGTACATGACTGGTTTTGCATCAATTAATCAAAGAAAATTTCACAGGATCTTGGTCTATTACTATTGGTGATGTTTTTCCTAACTCTGTTTATTACATTTTCATACTGTTTCATGTTCTTCTGGTAGGCAACAGAAGTATAACATAGGATTCACCCTTGTTAGGTGCCCTATGTTTCCTGCTCTCCCTACCTTTAATGTTTTCTGCCAAATTTATTATCTAAGAGTTGATTTCAGTTAATTTAACCAGTGTAGTGGATGTTATTGCCTACTCTCTGATGTATGAATTAAATGAATCAGTTTCTTAGATGTTCTTGTTGGGTTTAAGATGGAAGGTTTGGGAAAACTGGGGATTAGAGTTAGCCCTGTCCACTAGGATCCTTACGCAACCAGCTGGCCTTTCTAAGATCCCTTCTGTAAATCTTATCTCTATTTTCCCTTGGAGTTGCTAAAGCAGACCTAGACTTAAATGACCTCTGGTCCGATCTATAAGCAACCCCTTTGTCCCTCTTTGAGAGTTGCCTTTGAGTATGTCCAAGCAGGTCTGGAGTTAAATGACCTCTAACCTGATCTATAGACAGAAATTGGGTTGTTTTCCTTCTTTCACCTTCTCTCCTTAATGTTCCATTCCATCATCTATCTAAAGATCCTTTAGTATAGATGACTTGCCCTCTGAAAGCCTTGGCTAGTTGTTGCAAGTAATTCTCCTTTCGTGACTCCATAGCCCAATGGATGGCACTTTCTTGACCTATCCCCTTTGCTGAAACTTCCTGCTGCTTTGTTCCATTTTTCCCATTACTTTCTCAGTCTATGATCTCATGACCAACCCAGCAACCAACCAACCAAATCATTTAAACCCCCATTTTGTGCTTCATAACTAGCCTAACATCTCATCTTGAGCATCAAAGATATATCATTCTTTTCTCTATTTGGAGAGATCCCTCTCCGGGTCCAGGAGGGCTATTTCCTAGGGCCCAAAAGTGGTTCTGATGTTGTCTCATCTTTTTGTCTTGCCAATCTGGCCAAAACATGGGAACCCCAACATAATGGCGACTCCGCTGGGGAACTTTGAGTGCATTTCACCTTAAACATTATTAGGCACTCAAAGGACCCAATATCTCTGATTAGATTGGCTTTCTATTGCTGATGGTGGACAACAACCTGCTTCAAACAGTCAAATTTATCCACCTGGCGACTCCACACTCCATAACTCCTAGAAGACCAAATGACTCCATTGGTAGAAGACTCTGAACTGGTTGAGAAGAAGCAGTAGCCTCTTTGCATAAATCATGAATCCAAACATGGACAGGGATACAAAGTATGATGCTTTGTATGATCAATTATGTGAAATAACAGAAACGTTTGGTAAAGTGCTGGAGATGTATATGGCTAATCTGAATGCAAATGAAGATTTTTTATAACAGCCTGTGCATCTCCCAGAACAAGAACAAACTCAAGACCTAGATAATGAGCAAGACATGTATGATGCTCAAGAATCTGTAGAAGATGAAGAGGAAAGTGATCAGGGGCTGCCTGATTGCTTACCTATGCCTTGTGTTACGCTGACTAGAGAATATCAGGACCTAATAGCAAAGGCTAATAGGGAATGCTGCCTTGAGGAAACATGAGACCACATAGAAGAGGCATAATCTGATATGGAAGAAGAGGTTCAAGAAAACATCCAGCCTCCAAATCATCTAATACAAGAGAAAGAGGACTGCTGCTCTTCTATCCATGATGAAAAGGAAACCTCTCTTTTTACAGAAGAAGAGATTGATCAGATATTAAACCAGCAGTACACCTATGAAGTCTTTTATAGAAAACACGCTCCTGCTCAGTCATTTTATGAGTTTGATGATTCAGATTCAGAAGACTCCTCTGTGGATCAGAATGAAGAAAGACCTACTTAACATCCGATAGGTTTGAAGGGTGACATTACTTACAGTTATGATTTTCCTTTTTATGATCTGTTTGATGATGATTGCTTTCAAAGAGAAGATGAGCTTGCAGGACCATCATCATTAGATCCGTGGGAGGAAGATCAGGACCAACAACTCCGGGGAAGTAATGAAACCAGTCAGCCTATCTATGATACTGATGGGGAGAGCTATGACAGTATAATAGCAGATGAAGATTCTATGAATCTTCATTCTGCTCTACCACAGATCATCAGTGAGATTGAAAGCCAGCAGTTTTATTTTCCAGAAGATGAGGAGTTAAGCAAAGAAGAGATTTTTGAGCAGGTTGAAAATAAGGAGCTTTCTCCTAAAAAGGAGAAAGCAAAGGAACATGCCCCTACTCAAGAATACATTTATCTTTTCACAGAGCTTAGCCCACCAGATCAGAATATATCAGAGCTCCAGGAGGACACAGCTGCAGTCTATGATGATTCCTCCAGTGCAGAAAGTGAAGCAGATGAGGGAGATTCTCTTTCTCAAGAGAGTCTCATTCTTGATCCAGTGGAAGAAGAAGAGATCCTTGTTGAAGCCAGCCTGTTAAACATTCATGGCCAGGTATCTTTTCATGATCCTTATGCACATTTTCTTTATACATTTGAAGAACGATCAAAGGTCTTGTTGAGCAGCATGTGGCAGACAGAAAGAAAATTTTTCAAGGCTGCTCTTATTGAACGAAAAGAGTGGGAGCTGCCCTGCCTATCCAGCATGCTCAAGGAGTTGAGCATGAAGGACCAGCCATGGGATCATTTGATGGATTGGTTACATTGGAAGACAATGTTTGTAAGCTAGAATTGTAAATATTTTAGTAGAGTAGGGTAGGTAGGAAAAGCTCAATAAATCTCAGTCTATGAGCATGTAGTTAGTTGTTTCAATTTCTGTCTTAAAATGTAGAGAAGAAACCTGCTAGACAGTCTAATCCTAGCAGGTAGTAGTGTAGGTAGAGAAACATATGAGGCCAACAGTCTAATCTGGTCTCATGGAGTAATAATGGTAGATGTAGAATAGGTTTATTTTCTGTCTGTAAAATAAAATGATGTAAAGGGTCTGCTAGCTCAAATGCACCCTGAAGGGAAAATTGTTAGGATTGTAGTGAGGGTAGGTAGACTGGTTGGGAAAAATATTTCTGTTGATGTAACATATTCATATTGTGGCAGCTGATCAAAGAAATAGATGTGCCAAGCAGCAGGCAACTTGCCTACTCCAAAGATCATTTCTGGTTTCTTGCCTCCTTTAAGAAGAAGCCATCCCCATGTGGAGCCATTGTTAGCCCCCCTATGAAATTCTTGACAAGCAAGCTGGGGGCTATGTCATTTTGGAGACCTTCAAGGAATGCATCTCCCCTGAAGACACATCATCCTTGAAGTCTCTCTGTGCTTTGCCTTATACAAGTCCCCTCTGCTGGTTCTTTTCCCTAAGGCCTGCATTTACCCCTTGTACCCCTGCAAAATGGCCCTTTTCCCCTTCTTCCTCCTTCTGTCAGAGTGCCTTCGTTCCCCTCTATTTCCCCTATTAACCCTCTACACCCCTCCAAAATCCCCTTTAAATCCCACCATTATCCTTGGTTTCCTCATTTTTCCCCTCTATTCCACTATCGTTACCCTCCTTAGGCCTCAAAATACATCAAAATGGCATAAAAACCCACTTCCGATCTTATAATAGGCCTAAGCCCACTTCTCCGCTAGCCCCACGCCCTTTTCTCTCCATAAAACCCGACTCCGTGACCGAAGCACTTGCCCCTGTGGAGGCTCTTCTCTGTTCGTAGGGTCAAACTATGGTACCCCCGCAGTTGACCCCTCGGGATGTGGGAAAACCCAATCGGACGGCTGTTATTCACTGCGGGGGGTCGCTCCAAGTTCTCGTGTCCGTACACCTTGGTCCCCCGCAGTTCATCTCCGCCGTCCATTTAAATCCGCAGATCAATGGTCCACGTTTCATCCATATCGGGGTTGTTCCTGACCGTCGATCTTTATAGATCGGACGGTCCTCATTAATCCAACGGCTCCGTGTTTCCCACATTCATTTCCTAGATCGCGCCATCGCCGTTCATTTGCCCGTCAGATCGACGGTGCGGAGCCCATCTGCCCTGTGGACCCCGCCGCGCACTATTCCAAACCTGCCTGGTTTATTTTGCACTGCTTATGCACAGTTGGTGGTTTTCCCCGAGCACCCAGCGATTCCATACAACGCTCGCCACTTGTCCTCCTGTACGATTTCAAAACCGCCAGCCCCACCCGTTAACTCTATCCTTCGCGAGTTATTGTTTGGACATGGATGCCCAGCGAAATTGATGAAGACCGTCCGATCTGGAGCGGGTCATCCGACGGCTATCGCTCGTCGATGATGCATGATGCTTAATCCAATTGCGCATGCGATAACCTATGTCCTGGCCCGCCGTCCGTCGTCCTCCGCCATTGATCTCTGCCACGATCGATGGTCCAGATTTTTTCACTCGCCGCTGACTTTTCCACTGTCCCCAGTCCCGCCACGGCATCTCCACGTGCATCCTCCGTACATACTCCCTTTCCATTGCTTATAATTGATTCATTTCGTGTTTTTTAACGTTTTTTCGTTCGTTTTTCGCTCTACAGACCGCCACCTCCACCAGAGCAGATTTCCATTGTTCCTATGCATGTTTCTCTGCCATGTCACCGTCTGCACGACCATTCTCCTCATCCACATCATCCGCCACCCCGTCCATTTTTTTCTCCAACAGGTTTCATGTTTTCGCAGGGTTTTCAACAGGGAACGACCGCCATGATGCGCAAGCTCTGTCACAGTGACAGAGGGATCGAAGAAAACCATGTGCAGAGGCTGTATTCAGAGCTTGATGTTACAGGAAACGTTTGGAGTGGTGCTTGCACCATAAATTCATCAAAGGACAGAGTTTAAACTCTACCAACCCTCCGGCGCCGTTGAAGCTCGAAATTCACAGACAGAGACAGTACGGGAATAGTAGAGAGCTCGAGGCAAGAAATAGAAGACTTTTGAGCTTCTTCAGGGATTTTTAGAAGGCAAAGGTACATATTTGAAGAACCCGAGGATCGAGCAAGAGATCCAATGCACAGGGATATTATATTATCAGAGTTTCCGTATCAGCAGAGCGTTCTTCCATGAAAGGACACGGTACACATCATTTTTTAGTCTACATTGTGCCTCAAATAAGGATTTACGCCCTTTCAGCAGTCCTATACCATCAAGAAGCATTTTTTACATGGTATGGAGACCCTAGCATCATTATTTCTCCAGTTTTGTCCAGTCAACAGAGAATGGCATTAATACTGTAGCCAGAGTGCCAGAAGTAGATGCACAGATTTAAAGCAGTATAGGTTGCAGCTTTCCTCCTCTGCGGAGCTTAAATTATTCATTTAATTCTTCACCTACCATCTTTTGCTCTGTTTTATCCTATAAGAATCCAGAAGAACATATTGTAAAGGGTTGTTGTTGTTCAGTTGTTCGGCTGTTGCTGTTAGAGGGATTCAGTTTGACTGTTAGAACAGTCTTGGGAGGGAGTTATAGAGTAGTTTGTATGTAATAGGATGGGAGGAGAAAGTTTGGATTGTATTAGCCATTGGGCTTATTGTACATGACTGGTTTTGCATCAATTAATCAAAGCACATTTCACAGGATCCTGGTCTATTACTATTGGTGATGTTTTTCCTAACTCTGTTTATTACATTTTCATATTGTTTCATGTTCTTCTGGTAGGCAGGAGAAGTATAACATAGGATTCACCCTTGTTAGGTGCCCTATGTTTCCTGCTCTCCCTACCTTTAATGTTTTCTGCCAAATTTGTTATCTAAGAGTTGATTTCAGTTAATTTAACCAGTGTAGTGGATGTTATTGCCTACTCTCTGATGTATGAATTAAATGAATCAGTTTCTTAGATGTTCTTGTTGGGTTTAAGCTGGAAGGTTTGGGAACACTGGGGATTATAGTTAGCCCTATCCACTAGGATCCTTACGCGACCAGCTTCCCTTTCTAAGATCCCTTCTGTAAATCTTATCTCTGTTTTCCCTTGGAGTTGCTAAAGAAAACCTGGAGTTAAATGAGCTCTGGTCCGATCTATAAGCAACCCCTTTGTCCCTCTTTGAGAGTTGCCTTTGAGTATGTCCAAGCAGGTCTGGAGTTAAATGACCTCTGACCTGATCTATAGATAGAAATTGGGTTGTTTTCCTTCTTTCACCTTCTCTCCTTAATGTTCCATTCCATCATCTATCTAAAGATCCTTTAGTATAGATGACTTGCCCTCTGAAAGCCTTGGCTAGTTGTTGCAAGTAATTCTCCTTTCATGACTCCATAGCCTAATGGATGTCACTTTCCTGACCTATCCCCTTTGTTGAAACTTCTTGCTGCTTTGTTCCATTTCTCCCATTACTTTCTCAGCCTATGATCTCATGACCAACCCAACAACCAACCAACCAAATCATTTAAACCCCCCTTTTGTGCTTCATAACTAGCCTAACATCTCATCTTGAGCATCAAAGATATATCATTCTTTGCTCTATTTGGAGAGATCCCTCTCCGGGTCCAGGAGGGCTAGATCCTAGGGCCCAAAAGTGGTTCTGATGTTGTGTCATCTTTTGGTCTTGCGAATCTGGCCAAAACATGGGAACCCCAACAGACAGATAACAATGAGAATTGCATTGCATCCACAAAGAAAAAAATGAGGAAAGGTTTTGAAATGAAAAACTTGTGCTATGCTCACTACTATCTTGGTATTGAAGTAATCCAACATCCAAAGTTTATATTCCTCTCTCAGAAGAAGTACATTGGAGATATATTGAACATGTTTTGCATGGCTGAGTACAATCCTTTGAAACTCCAATGGAATTGAATTTAAAGCTCACAACCACTGAGGGAAAATAATTTGAGGATGCAACAAAGTACACACAACTTGTAGGAAGTCTCAACTACTTGACTACTATTAAACCATACATTTCATTTTCTATTGGAACCCTCACCAGGTTTATGCAAAATTCTTATGAGGGTCATTCGTATACTACATAAAGAGTTCTAAAGTAGTGGAAGGGAACTCGAGACTTTGGACATAAGTATACACAGGTGGATTAATTCAACTTGATTGGATACTTTGATTCATATTTTGATGGAGATAAAGAAAATGGAGTATCTACTTCATGTTATGCTATGATTCTTGGATCAAGAGTTGTCTCCTAGAGGTCACACAAACAACCAGTTCTAGCAGATTCTACAACTGAGGAAAAATATGTGGCAACAACTGAAGCAACAAAGGAAATTATGTGGCTCACAAAAGTTCTATAAGATTGGTAGGAGAAATAAGTGCATTCAAATCCTCTTTTGATTGATAACAATTTTGCAATAAATTTGACCAAGAACCAAAATTTCCATGATCAAACCAAGCACATTAATACAAAGTATCATATGATTCAACATCATGTTGAGGCAAAGACAATTCACCTACGACATTGTTCCATAAATGAGCATATCGTAGACATCTTCACTAAAGTTAATGGAAGAGAAAAGTTTGAAATATTTAGAATGATGCTTGGACTCACCAACATCCCTTCAGATTAAGGGGGGAATGTTGTCACCTAATATTTGGGAATGAGAAAAATCCATGTAAAAATTGTAAATATTAAAATAAATGAAATTTATTATTTATTATTTATGAATTTAATATTGATTAATCACATGAGTTTTCCATGGATAATTAAAGTTATATGCAATAATACACTCGTTTATGTGCAAGCAAAAATCTACAATACACTTTGTATGTATTTTAAAAAACTTATTATTTTTTAAAAAATATCATAACCTTCATGAGAGAATTGAAAGAAGAAACTTGTGAGGTTTTCAAAGGTAGGGATCATCATTTAGGATTCAAAGCAACATTGAATGTTATATATCATGATGAATGTTACAAAAGTTTAATGTTGCTAAATATATGTTTAACAAAGAATGTCTTCTCGGTTCATTTACATTGGAAGTATGGATATTCTTTCTCCTTGTATATCTTACCTCATTTTCTCTCTTTTAAATCCTACCTCGAATATCAAAAATTAATCAAACTAATGTTTATAGACATTGGAGCACCTATGTGACAACCATTTTTGCTAATCCCTCTTGTAAATAAATTACCATGAACTGTAATTCATGTAATTTAATAATATATGGAAATTATGTTCCAATATTTTTCTTTGGTTAAATCACATCCTTAGTTTTTGTGGGTTATCATAAACCATTACAATTCAAAGGTGGTTCATAATTTGCATGAATTCAAGTGGTTTCAAAAAATTCCAATAAATCATCATTTCAGGGAGTTTTCGATAATTTGCATGGTTTCAAGTGGTTTTTAATAATTTGTATGGGTTCAAGTGGTTTTATTTAGTTGTTGTTACATCTGATTTTTTAATTACATGGTATTATTTTCAATGCTTATTTTATCTTAGTTTTATTATTTCATTCTCGATTTTTTTTTGGTTTTCAATCATATTTCTTAATGCATACAATATGGAGCGAATAATATGAAAAGTGAGACAATTTGAATTATCTATATTTGCATGAACTTCTTGTTCTCTCAATTTCTCATGTCTTTTTCTCATCTTTTTTCTAACTTTCTCTCATATTTCCTCTGTGTATGGAAATTTATTTCCTTTTTCTAGATCCAAATCTCCAATTTCCCATGTTTGTTGTGAATCTTTGTGTAATTTCCATGCTATGATATTTCTGTATGAAAGAATGCTTGTTGTTTGTTTTCTACAATCGAATTTATACACTAAATTATTTATTGACAGTAGAGGCTCGATCAAACTATATGCTTGATCAAGCCCTAGAGATGTATGGTTTACCAATAATACCATTAATAAAAGTTGGTAAGGGCGTTGGAGGGTTAGAAATTTTAATGGCTCGATCGAGCTGCTCGTTAACCATGTATTCCGCTCAATCGATGGTTACTTTAATACTCAATCGAGTAATTCAAATTTTGAATTTAAGTGCTTGATCAAGCGTTTAAAGCACTCGATCAAGATCTTGAAGTCCTAAAAATTACATTTTCAGTGCCTCTTCTGCAGATACCTTTGCAACCCCATTTTGTACCCTATCGGATTTAGGACAGAATTTGTCATTAAGTGGTGGAGTTGAACATGTTGGATTCCTGAAAGAATCCTCTATCCAATGAAATATGAACTTGAAATTTTTTAATTCATATGATATTTTTCATTTATTTTCTTTTAAACATAACACTTGAATTTTTTTTGCACAATTTCAAAGGGGTTGAATAAAAAATCAATATCATAAAATATACAATTTTTTTTTTTAAGAAAACACCACTATCTTCGTTTATGAGTCCTCTTCAAAATGGTACTCTTGGTTTTTCAATTTATTTAAAGAGTTGATTTTTTTTTTATGTAGACACATGTGTCTCCAAATGAAATTGAAATATTACTTCACCAACTTCTAAAAATAATAAAAAATATGATTTTGCATAGAAAATAAATTTTTAATATGGAAAACTTAGTTATGTACGCGAGATCACACACACACACACACACACACATATTAAAAATTACACATTTTAGACTAAGTTATGCTACACGAAAAAATGCATACCTCTTAAGTTTTGCAAAAAATTGCAAGGACATATATTGCATTTAATGGAAAATTGAGAGGTTATATGACACTTAAAAAAAATATCATTATTAAAATAAGGTAATTCTCTACATGTTGTCTTTTTACTCCAAATCAAAATTCACAATGCTTATATGAATTTTGATGGGTGCAATTCGATAAAAGAGGAAAAACTTAAAATTTCATCGCCACATTTGGCCCAAAAGTGTAACCCATCTTCATTCTTTCACACACACACGCACATATATATTTTAAAAGTTTTTCATAATAAAAATTTTAAAATTTTAGTTAGATTGTGATTTTTTCTTATTTAAAATGTTCTTTTAAATGCATAAATAGGTTTAGTGCCTTAAAAAACACTTTCTGAAAATTTCACAACTCAAATTTGTGGTTCCATCTAATCTGACAAAATAATTAAATAAATTTCATCAAAAAATTTGCTAGACAAAACTTTAAAACAAAGAAAAAATAAACTATAGCTTTTTGAATTATAGAAATTTATAAAATATATATATTCTATTTTTAATATATATAATATTTAAATTTAACACACACACACATATATAAACGAAATATAAAATTTAAAAATATATTGAAATATAATTTAAAAAATTATATATTTGAGGTTCATCTGTCAAAATAGTTCAAAATTAACTGGTCGAGTTCCTGTTGTTAAGTACCTCGTCGATTGAGAAGTCACAAGGTCATTTCTCCTCAATACCCTTGGGGTTAGGCCTTGCTAGTTTGGCCGATACACATTATGATTCCCTTTGACATTGATTTGTTAAAATTTTCCAGTATATGTAATGGCCAACTAATAGTTCAAGATTAAAAAAAAAATGTTTAATATTTTTGATAATATATATATATATATATATATATATATATATATATATATATTATCAAAAATATTAAACAAATTTTTTTTTTTAATATGTATATATATATATATATATTAAATAAATTTTTTTGGAGTTTTTAGAAGGTTTTTTCGACCAAATCTTATTTTTTTTAATTTAAAATGGATTTTTGACTAGATATATGGATTCAATGCCCTAAAAAACATGTAAAGCACTCATATTGTGGAGAATTTGTAACTCAGAGTGTAGAGAGTTTGCAACTCAAATATGTGATTCTAACAAATCTCTACCGAATATTGAACAAATTGAAGAGAAAATATACCAAAAACTCTCCAAATAAACTAGGAAAAAAATGTATCATATAAATAATATAAAATGACATATGCTCATTGTTCTAATTTATTGTATCTTTAATATAAATAAGTATAGAAAAACTTGTACCATTAATATTATCCATTATCATGCATTTACGAGATAAACATGGCCCAATTCTAAAACTCTGCAAAGTTACGACATGAAGATGGACAAAATCTTAAAACACTCACAAATGATATAAAGTATATATTAATATATAAAGTAACGTATATATTAATGATATAAAGTATATATTAATATATAATTTTATATTATTAATATGATTTATAAGAAGTTAGAATTTTTAATTAGAATTGGTTGGGTTAAAATTATGATCTATGTATAATTTTTTTTGGTGAAAATCACATCAAAGTAAATTTAGTTGACGCGTTTCGAACCAGCCAGTGTGGTTCATCATGAAGACAAGATGATTTTGTCCTGAAGATGAACCACACTGGCTGGTTCGATGATCTTGTCCTGAAGATGAACCACACTGGCTGGTTCGAAATGCGTCGACTAAATTTACTTTGATGTGAATTTCATCGAAAGATTTTATACACAATTTATGGATCATAGACTTGCCTGATGATGAACCACATTGGCTGGTTCGAAATGCGTACTGGCTGGTTCGAAACGCGTCGACTAAATTACTTTGATATGAAAAACGTGTCAACTAAATTTACTTTGATGTGATTTTCACTGAAAAATTTTATACATAATTTATGAATCACAGAAACCAAATTCCTAATTATGATTTCTGTTTTATTGCAAATTTATTTAAAATGTGTTTTTCATTATTATTATTAATATGATTTTAGCATTCTAAAAAATTGATTAAGTAAAGTTTTAACAAATTTATATAAAATTTTGGTAAAATTCAGAAAATAAATTTTTTGAAAATTTTAATATAAAATATATTCCAAAATAATTTCTTTTAAACTAAACTGTACAAATGATCAAAGTCGACTTAATTTATGGTTGACCCAATCATTATAATTCCCATTGAAAAACTCCAACAAATTGAAGCAATATGAACTTTTATGGAGCCACTGAACTTTTACAAAGAGACACTCACGGATCGTTACCCCTTAAGATTGTGCATAGCCAATTTTTCAATATAATATAAATATTTATATATTCTAAAAGTAATATATATATTAACATATAATTTATATCATTAATATGACTTAGAAGAGAAGAAGTTAGAGTTTTATTAGAATTGGTCAAAATAATTTTTGGTTAAAATTATAATCTCGATTTTTATTATTTTAAAAAACAGATTGGGTAGAGTTTATAAATCCCAACAAATTTATAAAAGATCTTTGGTAAACTTTAATATCTATCTATATCTATATATAGATAATTTATTAAAAATATACTATATAAAAGGCTATCCCTAGGTGTTTTTTTAATTAAATTATATCATACATTATCTTAAAAATCCAGGTGTTTTTATAATTAAATTATATCATAGATTATCTTAAAAATCCAGTAGTTTCTTTTTTTTAACCAAATTATATAATTAATATTATTCATTATTTTAAAAATGCAGGTATAACCTATGCATTTTACTGTTAAAAATCCAGGTATAACCTATTTTTATATGTTACATGTTTATTTCTACTTCAATGTTTCAACAACAACGGTGCTTTCGAGATATCAATTTACAAATATAAATCTTAAGAACAATGCCCAACAGGATTTTCATTTGTATTTAAATGTCATTTGTTTTTCAAGTATCTTCTCTTTTTTCAAAAGGTCCAAGTTTAGATGTTAGAATTTATCTTTATATCTCAAATTATTAAAAAAAGGAAATTACACTTTCAAATAATTTGAATTTTTGGATATTATACATGCATATGTATTTAATTATTTATTATTTAATACGATATAATTATTTATTATTTATGTTATTTAATATGATATGGAATTTTTTTTTTATGTTAAAGATATTTTGTTATTATTATTATTATTATTTATATAATCGTGAATTTTATTTATTTTTTAAATATTTTAATTTTGGATATATTTTTAAATAAACTTTAAAAGTATAAGTGCTCACAAAAAGTTAATGGTTGAAAATAGTATTGGGTGCACAAGAACACACACAAATGCATTCATATGCCTAAAAATACATATGTATTGGACTTTCCCTAAACTACCATGTGAACTGCCATCTCAACACCAAATAGGAATTTTCAAGAATGCTATGTACATGCAAAGTGGGTAAATTCTCTTGTAATGTTAATTGGGAAAAAAAGTTATGGCTAGTTCATTGTTACCCAATAGACTACATGATGCATTTTTTCGCTTTTTTGAGGTTTTTAAGGTGTTATTTCAAAAAAAAAAATTGAGGCAATGTAGGACTCTGTTAATGTGGTGTTTGATTGGTTCCATGTAGGTTTCTAACCCTTATTATTTTTTTATTTCATAATTTTTTTAAATTATAAAAATAAATAAAAATCAAATTTCCCTTTGTTTCATCCTAGGTTAACCTAGTTGTAACACCTTCCTCCCACACTTACCCAAGTTCACCGGTCCACTAGGGTAAATATATGACAAAGACTTACTATGATATGACTCAACCTCTTAAGTATAGTTAAGGAAGTGGAATTGACAAACCAAAACTTTACTGACCTTCCTCGGGAGCTACATGACCCCCAAGAGCTAAAACACCTCTCCATGTGCCAAAATCCCGAGGTAACTTTCTTTTTTAGTGATCTAGGCTCCCAACTGCAGCCATAACACTGCATGAATTCGACTGTAGGCCTCCAGTTACATGCATAAGGCTGCAAGGTAGCAACTGCAATCCCATTTTCCCAGTTCAATGCCCGCGACCACAAAATATGAGCCACCTTTTCAAGGCTAGTCTCCAAACCACTGCCCAGACCTTGTTGATACTTTTTAAAACATTAAACAAAATAATGAAAAATCCTCTAACAGAAAAATTTGATCAAGGACTTGGCCTAACTAAGCCTAACCATGACAGACATTTCACATTGAGAACATGTAATCTATAGGTCATGAATGCATATTCAAACATAGGGGTCTGATAATTATTTGAGAATCGTCAAGAAGGTCTAATTCTCTCTCATAATAGCTGCAATAACATCTAGCAGGTCATGCATTCAACCACCAATCATTTACCAATCAAAACATGATAAGAGCCATAACTAGAATATGTCATAAAACCATGCTTATAACCATCATATAAACAAAATAATAACAATGATAGAACAACCATTAAAGCCACATAATAACAAATATACTTACTCATTAAATAAAAGAGGAAAATAGCTCTTATTAACATATGCAAATTCCAACCAAGTTAGGGACTTCCATGTACCACCCGACCATATATTGGGTTGAACCAAATATTTCTTTCAGCCAATCACCCCCATGCCATATTCCAAGCGTGAATGTGAGACTAAAAAAAAAACAACCAGGCTTCCTCAAGCTTGACCACATATCTCGTCATTACTGGGCAAGGGATTTGTAGAAACAAATTAAGCACATACACAACCAGGCTTTATCGCAAGCCTGCCATTACTGGTCAGTGGATTCCTAGACCTAAACAAAGAAACATAAACTACCAGGATTTACCGCAATCCCACCAAAATTGGTCAAGGGATCACTAGGCCCTAAAGAAGCATGGTTTCCTTTGGATTTATTCACTAATACCATGGGGAATTTTCCTGTCTCCACCCTTAGGCTTTACTGTGTATCTCGCCATTACTAGTTAAGGGATTTCTAGGCCCTTGGGAATTTTCTTGAGACAACCTCACCCAGTTCCAAAACCATCAGACAGTCCAAGCTCAACCAAAGAGAGAACCCCATCACACAATGGCTATCTGGAATGGAAAAGTTGAAACCACTGTCACACCTCGCATGCTAATGAAAGCAAAAGAACAAAATACACACAGGCATGTACTATGAATGCCAAAACTAGCAAGGAAATAATACATGCAACTCAATACCTACAAGTAATTATGTTGTAGTCGCTTGATCAAACTTTTCCTTGCTTGATCCTTGCTTTCCTTTACTTTATTGTCCTTCTTTTTCCTTCCTTTCTCCAATGCTAGAGTGCTCCAAGAATGCTCTAAGTGTGCAAGAGTATGAGAGAGAAAATAGAGAGAGAGAGAGAGAGAGAGAGAGAGAGAGAGAGAGCTCAAAGCTACAACTGACAAAATGTTAACCAACAAAAGCTGTGAATTGATCCTCGGAAACCTTTTTATCATTGAGACCTCTATTTTCTTCAATTTTCTCTATTTTTCCTTCAATTTTATTCTCACATGCAACCTCTGACATTTCACCTTCCTTTTCTCCTAATTTCCTTTATCTTCATAAATAAAAATACCAATTAATGCCTATTTTCCTTTCCAAATCTTTTGTCAATGCCTTTTCCAATTTCCTTAGCCATAATAAATCAAAATTAACACTCATTAGGATGTTTTTCCCAACATTAATCTTGGAATATGTGTCCCATGGCCTTGTGTTACACTGAAATTTGTCACCATGACATTGATTTGTCTATATGGGTTCATCATTACCTATTTATTGCTTCCTTAGAAGTCTAAAAACATAAAGTTCCCCAAATCAAGTATTGGAACTGGAAGAAGCTCTTAAGAGTCCTTAAAAGCCTACTCCAGCACATTTTCTAGTCATTCCCTGTGGTACTGCAGCTAATTGCTGTAAAAACTGTGGTACATCTCGTACGTAAAGATCATTAAAACTGCGGACTCCCGTAAAAGGTAAAAAAAGAGAAAAGTAAGTTCCAGAAGCCCAGCTGGTCGAATATTCTCCCAGCTGGGGCCTTCTAGAAGCATTATTTGGTCGAGCTTCACCCCTTCCATTCATGAACCATTATCCCTTCATGAATGGAGTAATCCCTTAGTTTTTGGAGCTAAAATCCCGTGATGAGAGGGCTTTATCCCTTCCTTTTTGGAACTGAAACTACCTCCCTTCTGCTATAAATTGAGGCCAAGCTTCAGTCTTAAGGGTAGATTGTAGATTATAGATTGTATTTTGTACTAAGTGCTTGCTTCTTGCTTTGGAGAGAGTACTTAGAACTCATAGTTTTGAGAGGAATTGTTGAGTGAACATACTCTCCATATTTTGCATCATTGGCATGAGAGAGATTACAAACTCATGGCCATAGCTTTATGCCGACAAAGAGAGTCGAAGTCTTGTCAAATTGAGGACAACGACTATTTGGGACCCCAGAAGAACCTGTAAAAACATCAAAGCGTCACAGTTGTAAGGTTTATTCAAAGTTAATACAAATGGATTCTATTTTCTCATAATTTGTTCATGTATCTTTTGGATAATTTAACTCTTGGATTCCTTGATCACTAAGGTATATTTATGCTTTTGAATTATTATATCTCGCAGATGATTTTGATCTCGTTTTCCTGTCTTTGATTGCAGATCTTATGTGTTGGATCGATAACTTCTGGAGCAACTGGATTGAAGACCAAGCAAAGTGTTGGACTTCAGGTAGGAGTATCTTCCTATAGTTAATTAATAATTTGTAAGCAAAATAGTCTAGAGAAAATGGTCTACATCTGTCTGTTTGTTTCTAGATCTCCTTAGGATACTAGGGAGATCGCTCTTGTCTGCAAGAGGGATTAGTCCATATAACAAATTGGCGACTCCACTGGGGAAAAGGACTTAGTTTTATTTTTTATTTTCAGTTTCAATTTTGAAATATCTTTTTCTTTGTTTATCTTAAAACAGGTTTGGATACAAGACTAAATAGGATCCCTGACTGTAAATCTATATTTTTATTTTTTCTCTACTTTTCCTGCCTTCTGCACTTTTTATTTTAAAACAGAGCTGTAGGCTTTGCTGTTTTTAGTAGGATAAAGCGCGGTACCACACCTTGTTCCATTAAAAACTGCGGTATTCTGGAAAATTTTAGAAAAAGTAGAATTTTTTTTTTTTTCTGGAATCCAATTTCTTGATTTTTTGTTATTTTCCCAATCTGTTTTGACTGTCAAAGATCTCTGTTTAGATTTCTTTCAGAAATTTCTCTGTTGAAGTGATTTATTCGGTTGGTTTTCATGTTATGAGTAAACGATTTGCTTAGTCCTCCCATTGCTCTGAATCGGAAAATTTTGAATACCTCAGCTATTTGGTGTTTCATTGTTTTTCTGTTGAACCATTGAACTTCATGTAGTTGTTACTCTTATGAAAATTTGGTTTTATTTTCATTTGCAAACTTGTAAAACCTTTAGATTGATAAGGTCTGAATTTCATTTTAAAACTATTTTTGGATGCTTTGGTTTCTTGTTGGGTTAAGCAGAAAATTCTTGGTTAGATTACAAACCAGGCTTAAACATCCTCCAATTTTTAGATAGAATTCAAGATTAGAGTTTGCTTTTAGTTTTGAATTTTATAAATTTAGGACTTTTAGTTTTCTTTTGGAATAAGTTTGTTTTTGTTTCTGATCTAAATGATACAGGGAATTTCATTTTGAGAAAAAGATCTTTTTGAAATTGAGCTCTCTAAATTGTCTTCTTTTCAGAGTTTCTCATATAGGAAAGAAAAATGATGTTTGAAATATATTGAAAATCTCTCAACTCTTTCCTTTAGTTAGATTTCATTGAAAAGAAATGAGTGATTAGCATATAGATGCATTTTAGAGTGTTTTGATTCGGGTCATTAAAACATCATCAAGTTTCATTTCCATACCGATTTTCCTAAGAAACTGCCAATTAAAAGTAATGCTTAGTTAAAATCGATCTAGAAAGTTTATATTTTCTAGGGCTCTTTCCACCAACATAGCTCAGGCTAGTGTCTTGGAATAGGTTTTAGTTAACTCTCCAAGACAGTAAAAACAAACAAGTAGTCGATCTTGTGGTAGGAAAATCCAATTGTAGCATGTATGCTCTGGGAAGCTCCTCCTAAAGTAGTCAAGCACGAGATCATATCTGAACCAGTGAGGTAATCATACCTATCTCATTGGGAACAATAGAATATGTGCACGTATTAAAATTGGTAAACCTCGGATAGACCATTGTCAAGGAGCCTGGGGTCACTTGTCGGTAAACCTTGGATAGACCATTGTCAAGGAGCCTTCAAGGGGATTGAGCTTTGTTACTCTACCATTGCGTGTATATCAGATCATAGAATGTTCCCCCAGGTATATGTATTCCCGTTGGTGTCCTTAGTGGCCATAAAATTTAGGATTCTTTCCCATGGTGACTGTGGAGGGGAGGTCCCACTGTACCTAGAGCAGACGTTGGCTAGACTCACTTGGACTCTTCGGAGGGTTATCTTCACTCGAGATGGGTTAAGTGGAGAAACTTGCACCGGTCTATTTCATTAAGTAGGTTGTTGGGGTAGCTGTTTGAACCGACATTTCTGCATTAAAATTCTACGATGTTGGATTTCATCACCAACTAGTGTTTTTAGTGCGGGAATTTACTGTTTGTGTGTGGATTGATCTCTTATATTTTTATAGGTGTGTGATTCATTTGATTGTTCCCTTAGTGACTTTAGTTTTTGTTTGAATTTTTTCTTTGTTTTCGTGTGTTAAAAGTTTTAATCATGGCTGAGTTACCGAGATGATCACGCAGAACTCAGGGGAAACCCCTTGAGTACACACCAAGCCAACTAGAAAGACTTAAATCTCTAATACCAAATGTTATCAATAGAACTAGATTAACGGAACAAGGAAAATCATCTATAATTACTCATCCTGATTTTTAAGTAGATCAACCGCAAATACTAGAACATACTCCACAAATAGTTTCAATTTCTGAATTAATCGAAGTTGCTTCTACAACAAGTGAATTATCACCTGAAGAACCTGAAATTTCTGAACTGGAAACTGAACCTGCTACATCAGAACCTACTTTAGAATTCACTACTCCAACTCCTGATTATCTTGATTCACCCAGAGTGAGGAATCAGATTACAGAAGATCTTCCTCCTGGTCTCATTAGTATTGAAGAAATTACTGATACAGAGGAAGAAGTCATTCTTCCTTCAACTCAGGAAAATTTAGAACTTAGAGAACGTGAATCAATTTTTTACAGTCATTTTAGACAAGACGCTTAGTATTCTTCATTGACAAATTTTCTACAAAATGTAGGTCTTCAGTATTCACCACCCCGAATTCCTTCCTACTGTACACCAATAGGTTATAGACCTCAGATAAACATGTCAAGTGAGTCATCTATGTTTACTAAATCGCCAGAAACATTAATCTATGGTTGTTCGTATGTTCCTGTAGGCTATCAGTCGCTCTCTGGTACATTCTCAGGAGCATCTCCATTTCCCAACAAACCAATGTCATCATCTGGCCTGAACGAATCAAATACTGGAGCTTTGAACAATGAACAATTTTATATGATGTCTGGAAATATTCCGAACCCTGCATCTCAAGGTAGTAAGTTACAGCCTGGGGGGCAACCCCAAGGACAATACATACCTCAGGGTCAATCTCAACCCTAGGGGCAGTACATACCTCAGGGTCAATATGAACTCCAGGGACAGTACTTACCTCAAGGTCAATATCAACCCCAAGGACAGTACATACCTCAGGGTCAATCTAAACCCCAGGGACAATACTTACCTCAAGGTCAATATCAACCTCAAAGTTAGTACATGCCTCAAGGTTAATATCAACCTCAAGGGCAGTATCCAGCTCAAGGATTGCAACCTCCTTTAGCACAACAGTTCTATCCGGAACAAAAAATGTTAGAAGGAGGTGGAAATTATCTAGCTAATTATCAGCCATATGTTCAACCCAGTTATGGGCCGTGTTATGTACAACCTTCGATGGGACCCTCATATCCCGGAATGGTGTGGGATCCATCCCAAGTCCAACAGAATTTACAACCAGATATGCAAGTACCTTATTATCAAGCAAGACAACCTGTTGGTTATAATCAAGCCCAACAACCAGTCCAGACTTCAATTCCAACACCTGCATCTGGTCCTATTCAGTAACCTGGTCCGAGTTCACCTAGTAATCCGCCACAAATAGCTGCTCAGACTTCTGTTCAACCTATCACACCTATTCCTAAAGTGTCTATAGTTCCTGTTACATCTTCCCCTCAAACATCGGTACATATTCCTCAGGTTTCTATTCCATAGCCTGGACCTACAATTCAGACTACTGTTCAGATGCCTGTAGGACAACTTGGTACAAGTATAGTTATAACAAGTCAACCTCAGTTTACTTATCAACCGTATCAGGGGCCGTACCAATATGGACTTGTTCCACAAACTCCAGTCTACCCGCAACAACCATACCTTGATATACATATCAAACACATGTTAAACCCCAGTATGGTCCAGTTATTCCTGGTTATACAGGGGGTAATCTGATTCCAAATGCACAACCTATTCCAGGTTATCTTGGATATCCTCCTCCTGGGACTGGTTTAGTTTCACAAGGTTATCCACAAGACCCTACCCGTCGATTTCTGTTCATAGCAACTTTGGATTTACCGTATTTATCGCACCTTACGAATGATCCCATCTACTATCATCCGTATTGGCCACCAATGCCTCATAAGTTTCCCAGTGATATCCCAAAATTTAAAGGAAAATCAGGAGAAGATCCTTCTAGCCATGTTTTGACTTACCACCTTTGGTGCGCATCTAACTCATTAATCGACGATTCCATTCGACTTAGACTTTTTAAGGGAACGTTAATAGGATTAGCTGCTAAGTGGTACATTGAACTGCCACGAGGCTCGTTTAACAATTTCAACACCCTAGCGAATGCCTTCTTAACTCATTTTCAGTTGCTAGTCAGGTACGACAATGGCATAGAATTATTAACTTCACTAAAGCAATCTACATCTACATACATATCAAATCATATTCATGAATGGAGACGTAGAAGACGTTTGGTAAAAGTTTTTATCCTGGATCAAATATTGGCAGAATGGTTTGTCAAATCATTGCTACCAAAAATCACTGAAGATGTAGCCAAATCAGGAGTTGTTACCAAAGAACAAGTTACTGCTCAAGCTCAGTATCTAGACTTGGTATATACCCAGTCTAGAACTTTGTACGAGAAAATTCCCGATTTACCACATCTTGGTCAGATAACAACAACTCCTTCAGGGTCTCATGCCGCTGATGGCGTAATCGGTTCAATTAGTGTACAACTAAGAGTAAGAAGAGATTTTCAAAGGTTACTTATCCTATAATAACTTTACCAGATTCACCAAAAGGAGAATCTTCCTTAGAAACTACTGCTGATATTCACATTGTAGATTCATCTACTACAAAGTCGAAATCTGGCCACAAGAAGAAAGGGAAGAAAAAGAATAAATAGACCTCATCTCCTAAAAAAAAAACTGATAAAACTGAATCAACTGATGAAAAAAGGAAACCTCGTTATCCTTGTCTTATTTGTGATGAGGATCATTTCACTAAGGAATGTCCACATAGGGCTGAAGTTTCTAAGTTCGTCAAAGGTTCACCCACTCCCGCTGTCTTGAAGGATCCCTTTCCAGTTCAAGATAGTAAAATGATTGGATCTTATTCTAATACATCAGCAGATATTTTTATGATGTCTCAAGTAATGGTTGCGACTCGATCGCAAGATTATGGTAGTAAAAATCCCGTTACTGGTAAAGAAGTAGAAAATTATAATTCTGCACTAGCTGCATCTCCCTCGGTTTCTGATCCGCTTCACATCGAGAAACCGAATCCTGATTTAGTAATCAAACCGCCTCCTAAAGTTGTACTTTGTAAATCAGCTTTCAATCCACATGCGAGAGCTGCTCAGAATTACAACATTGTCGAGGATTTAGCAATATCTCCTTCAGCAATGTCGACTTTGGAAGTGCTGCATTCATGCCCAGCCCAAAGAAAATTACTCTTGTCAGCAATTGGAGCAGTAGATTTTCAGGATTCAATCCTTGTAGTCTTCGATTTAGAAAATTTTACACCTCGACTCCCTCATCAAATGGCCTTTCAGATTCCAGTACTGGTAAAAAACAGACGTTGTTTTCGTACTGTTATTGATGAAGGAGCTTCTATAGGTATTATGTCGTTAAAATTTTGGGAATAACTTGGTTCTCCGACACTTAACCAATCATTGACAGTCCTTAAAGCTTTTGACAGAAGAGGATTCCATCCATACAAAATTTTACAAGATCTACCTATAGAGGTCAAAGGTAAAACCGTTAATTTAGATGTGGAAGTAGTTGATGCCCATCTAGATTACAACCTTCTTCTGGGTCGAATTTGGTCTTATGCTATGACTATTGTCGTGTCTTTCGTATTTCGATTAATCATGTTTCCCCATCAAGGAAAGATTGTGAAAGTCGATCAACTCTCATATTATTCATCTAACCCAGCTTCTATGGATAGTATTTAGCATGTTAGAAAAACGACTATGCCTTATGAGGATTTAGGATTAGGTTTAATCAAAGATTCCGCTTTGTTGGGAACTTTTCTTTGCCTCCACCTAACGTACCATGTACTATCACTAATATCAATATGATTACATCAAGCACTATTCCATTTGATGATCCTTGGATAGTGCCTTTAGAATTAGAACTGGATTCATTTGATGGCGCGATGCCTTTGAGTCCATTTGAATTAGCATATCAAGAAGTACAGTCATTTTCCAATTCACCATCAATTGACTCTGACCCAATGAATGTGGTCAATGAAGAATCATTTTCACCTTCAAGCTCAACTATAACATCAATTCCGGATCCTTTTAAAGAAGTGTTTTATACTGACGAAAACATTCGTGAATTCTTCTCCATAAATGATTTACCATGGGATGATCTCCATCATAGGTCATCATTTTTACCTGAGCTTGATAGATTTGAAAATAATTTTTCATCTGTTTTTACAATTGACTATGTCAAGGAACCCAGAATCCGATATCAATCACAAATTCAGATTCTGAAGTGAATTTGGGGAATATTTCTTCCACAATTCCTATTGACATATCAGTCAAGCTAGGAATTATTGAAAACATTCATATAGGTGCCTCTTGTACGTTAGATGAAATTGCTACATACAAGGCCCTATTTCAAGAATTCCGCGACATATTTTCCTGGTCTTATGAAGAAATGCCTGGAATTGATCCCAAAATTGTTGTTCATGAAATCAAAACTTACCTGGATACTAAACCGATCAGACAAAAATTACCTCTGATACATCCACGAAAGGCTACCGCTATCAAAGACGAAGTTGAGAAATTATTAAAAGTAGGTTTTATTTATCTATCCCGTTAATAGATTGGGTATCTAACATCATTCCTATTACTAAAAATCAAGGAACAATACGAGTATGTGTCGAATATAGGGATATTAACGAAGCTTGTCCTAAAGTCAATTATCCAATCCCTTATATCGACCAAATCATTGAAGATTGTGCCAGAAATGAAATATATTCATTTATGGAAGGATTTTATAGATACAATCAAATAAACATACTCCCTGCCGATCAACCAAAAACAGTGTTCATTTGTCCTTGGGGAATATTTTCTTATTGTAAGCTACCTTTTGGAATAAAGAATGCTGGGAAAACTTTTCAAAGGGCTATGTGCTATGCTTTTCATGACTTTAAACACATTGTGAAACCTTATCTCGATGATTTACCTGCTCATTCATTACGTAGGGAAGATCATCCAACTCACTTACCAGCGATTTTTATGAGATGTAGGTATTATAAGATTCTCCTGAATCCGGACAAGTGTGTTTTCTGTGTACAATCTGGTAGATTACTAGGATTTTTCATTTTGAAACAAGGTATTTGTGTTGACCCTTCGAAGGTTGAGGCTATTATCAATTTACCTCCTCCTTCCACACTTCACCAACTCCAAAGTTTGCAAGGGAAAGCAAACTTTCTACGTAGATTCATCCAGAACTATGCCGAGTTAACCAAAGGTTTTACCAAGCTTTTGAAACATAATATTTATTTCATTTGGGATGAGATCGCTGATCGATATTTTGATGCTCTAAAACACACGTTGACCCATGCACCGTTATTGCATCCACAAAATTACAGCCATGATTACTTTCTATACTTAGCGGCCTCTGATTCCACTATTGGAATGGTATTAGTTCAGGAAGATGAATTCCACAATGAAAATGTTATTTACTATCTCAGTCGGAGTCTCAATCCGACAGAGATCAAATACTCGCATGTGGAGAAATTGGCCTTGGCAGCAGTTCAAGCTATCCAACGATTTCGTCATGACATTTTGTTACAAAAAACAACAGTGATTTCTAATTGCAACCCAATGATGTATATTCTGACTAGGAAATTTCTCGGGGGAAAATACTCTAAATGGATAGTTATCCTTCAGGAGTTTGATTTAGAATTTGAAAAATCCAAATCAAAGAAATCGCTAGTGTTCGCCGAACTGATGTGTGACTTCCCAAATACTGAGACAGAAACTGTGGTAGAACATCCAATCACTGATGAATCTTTGTTTTTTATCAATACATTAGATCCTTGGTATGGGGATATAATCATTTATCTCCAAACCCAAACTTTTCGGCCTGAGCTTTCACGTTCACATCGACGAAATATCCGTTACCAGTCTCAGCAGTACAATATTGTCAAAGACACGCTTTATCGTCACGGTGCGGATTTTGTATTTTGACGATGTTTAACCCATGAAGAGGCTGAACAAGTTTTAAATGACTGTCATTCTAAAGCATGTGGCAGTCATATGTCTGGGTATGCCACAATCCAAAAGATATTGTGCACTGGTTATTTTTTCTTTTGTTATTTAAATATTGCATCCTTGCGGTCCGAAAATGCCACAACTGTCATATTTTTGATCGGAAAATGCGTACACCACCAGCTCCTCTTCACCCCATAATTGCTATCGGTCCTTTTGCAAAATGAGGCATTGATTTCATTACATGTAACCCTCACTCGCCGGGGGGCATGGGTATATTATTCTTGCAGTAGATTATTAAATACCAAATGGGCCGAGGCAATGCCTACATTTGTGGCAGATGGAAAAAATGCAGCTACTTTTGTATTCAATCACGTGATTGCTCAATTTGGTGTACCCCAAGCTATCATTACTAATCATGGGAGCCATTTTCGAAACATTATGATGACCGAACTTTCCAACCAACCTGGCTTGCGTCATGATAGTCAGGTTGAAGCTGTCAATAAAGTTTTAACCACTATGATTAAAAGGATAATCGGAATTCATAAATCAAATTGGCATACTATGATTTTCTCAACACTTTGGGCATACCGAACCTCAAAAAAAAGCACAATAGGTTTCACTCCTTTTCAACTGGTCTACGGTTTAGAAGTTGTTTTACCAATTGAATGCGAAATACCGTCACTCCAATTAGCCATAGAGTTACTACCAGCTACCTCTGAAGAGAAAAAATGCTTTTTGTATCTGGCACAATTAGATGAGACTCGGCGCACCGCTGCATTGGCAGCCAAAGCTCATAAAAAATGCGTTAAAGCTCAGTACGATCGAAGTGTTACACCTCGTGTTTTTTCAAAGGCGACATAGTATTGGTATACGACTAAGCTAATGATAAAATAGGAGCTGGGAAATTCGAACCCATGTGGCACGGTTCTTATATTGTCAAGCGAGTGCTTGCAAAAGGGGCTTACCAATTGATTGATTATGACGGAGTCTCTTTAAATAAACCCAAAAATGGACTTTATCTGAAGAGATATTATGCTTGATTTTGTGTGAAGATCTTACCCGTAGATTAGTTATTTTTTCTATCTTAGTTGCTTTAGATTAGACACAAGTTGGCTTAATTTGAGAGAAATTAAATTTTTAATTTTGTTCATGGTGCCTCCGCACTTTTTGCAGTAAAACAGTGCAAGCTACTGTACACATTATACAAAAAAAGTGCGGGAGTTCGATAATTTTCCTTTGGAAAATTATCGGGTTCCGCAGGTACCGTATGTATTACCTGTAGTACCCCGAGGGTCATTTTTTGAACCTATTTTTCTCTTAAAAATGATTTTAAAGCCTAAAAAGAGAATGTAAATGGAAAAAAATGGAGAGAAATGAGTTGTGGATTACTTGGATTCAACGGTTGGATTCGGACGGTCGGTTTTTCTGATATCTCCTTCGGAACTTTTTCTACCAAAAGCTCTCAACTTTCACTCTAGATGCAAATGGTAAAAATGACTTGGTTTAACTCCTTTTTATAAGATTTTTTGAATAAATAAAATAATATTTTATTTATTTTTCACTTTGAAAAGTAGTTTTTCAAATTATTTTTACTTATCTAAAATAGGTATGTTTAATGTTTTGAGTTTTTTGTGTAGAATATAGGATGTTCGGGTGAAATAATCATTTTGGCAATGAGTATGATTTTTGTTACTTTTTCAAACTCGTTAAAAAACTTGTGAAAAAGCAACACCATATGAGTACATTTTTATCACTTTTTTGAACTCGTTAAAACTTACATAAAAAGTGAAACCATGGAGTTCTCTTTTAAGCCCTTTTCAGACTCTCTAAACATGAAAATATTGTCGAGTACTTGACTATTTGAACTCGTTAAAGGAAATGAACAGTCGTCCCTTCAGTATAAGTTTACCCTTTTCCGGACTGAAATGGAATTTTTACGAAAAAGGTATATGTTGACTAATCATAGTCAATAGAGTTCTCTCCTGCATTATTTTATCCCTTTTCAGGCTTGAGAGACTAAATTTATGAAAAATTACAACCACGGAGTTTTCTTAAGTTTTTCTTCTGACTCCCTAAAACTGAAAATCACTGAGTTTCACCTATACTAGACTCGTTAAAACTTAACAGTAAAGGACATGTCAATTATAAACAGGAACAAACCACTCCTTCTTAGGGTTCGATTTTAATACTAAGTTGGACTCACTCGAAGGATGAGCTTACATTACAAGAAAATGTTATCCTCCTCAAGCTTGTCAAAAATAAAGAGGTACTTGCGAGAAATGGTGGGGGAAAAGAGAGAAAATGAATCCACTTATCACACTTCATTTTAAAAAGTTGCATACCACTCTTGAACACGACACTTTTTTCACATTCATGTCTGGGTTGGGAAAATACTTTGACCAGTAGTTAATCAAACCACATTGAAAGTCTTCAGATGGTTTCTGGGTATTAGCTTTAGGTCAATCATCACCAAACCATCTGCAATGTCGTTATGTGTTTAAGAGATAAGTTAAATAAACCATTCATTTCAAACATTTGTCTCCATTCGCGTTGACCATCCCTGAGTCAATCCTTGCTATATATTTATTCAAAAATTGATCTAATGGTTTCATGTCATGGGCTTTCCTACGACGGATCACTTTCTATGATGACAACTCATCATCTAGAAAGTTGATCTAGAATCCTATCAGTACCTTGGGATCTTCATGCCTTAATGGCAGCTTTCTCACCTTCGATGACAGGTTGCATCATTGACCTTTGATCGAATGATTCTGTGAAATGTTCGAATTCAGATCACAAATTAACATTTCATAGATTGTACTGAGTACTTTGAGAGCCATTTTCATTATTGGTGGTTTCTCTCACACTTGTTAACCGTTCACATCATTAACTGGTAATCAAGTGGTTTCTACCATGTTTGACTTTGACACAATCGATCGCATGGATAGAATCATACTAGTTTGAAAAGCGGAAATCAAGACCCTAGATCTAGTTTCCATCATCCAGGTTGCGAGGAGTTTTATTATTCATCATATAGTAGACTACTCATAACATATGGCTGCATCCATACTGTGTCTACTACTTCATGTAATTCTAAAATCATTTCTGTATCAGAACATGTAGTTAGTTTTGATATGAGTATGGGAATGCCTACCTCAGTGATGATATAAAATATATATGCCTGCATTGAATGTATTTTCTAGGTTTCGATTGATGTGCCGAAAACCCAATCGTCAGGGTGATAAAGCACTCCACTCTTTAGAATTCTTCAAAAAAATCTTCAGACTTCGCACTTTAGGGGGAAATCTGTTACACTGAAATTTCTCACCATGACATTGAGTTGTCTATATGGGTTCATCATTACCTATTTAATACTTCCTTAGAAGTCTAAAAACATAAAGTTCCCCAAATCAAGTATTGGAACTGGAAGAAGCTCTTAAAAGTCCTAAAAAGCCTACTCCTGCACTTTTCCTAGTCATTCCCTGCTGTACCACAGCTAATTGCTGTAAAACCTATGGTACATCCCGCATGTAAAGCTCATTAAAACTGCAGACCCCCGTAAAAGGTAAAAAAAGAGAAAAGTAAGTTCTAGAAGCCCAGCTAGTCGAATATTCTCCCAGCTGGGGCCTTCTAGAAGCATTATCTGGTCGAGCTTGTTAGGGTCCCGTGATTTGGCCGATTGGTAAGCCAAATGACGATGTAACATCAAACCAAGCTTTGGAGCCCGAGGACCTAGCCTTCCTGGACTCAGAGAGGGCTCTCTCTATAAATGTAAAAGATGTCGGTGTGTTTACTTATGGTGTTCTGATATTAGGCTAGTTATGAAGTGAGTTTTTGATTTTTTGGGGTTTTTTAAGTTCGTGAGGGATAAAACTGATCAAAGACATAAACTGGATAACAAGATGTAGATAAATTGGGCTATGGGGTCAAACAGGTCAAGGAAGCTATGAGGTGATGATGTAAGGCTGCTGTAGGGCCGATTTGATTCATGGTAGAAGGGATCTTTGGGCAAAATGGGTTAAATGGACAACAAGTTGGTGAAAGACAAGGGATTTCAAATGTAACTAGTTGATAGCAGACATAAACATGTTATAGCAAGCCATTAATCATACTAAATGCAACTATGAGCTAATTAATACATAGAAATCAAACATTCCAGCCATACATAGAGGTATAAGACCCTCTAACTTCGGGAAATGGCTATCAGACTTTGGGGAAAACACAAGAGACAAACTAACAACTCATAAACTACGCCGGAACGCCTAAACATAGTCTCTAAGTCATTGGGCACTTTGACAAACAAGATTTCATAGTTTTAGGCAAAGGGCTAGATCGGGACTAGGCCTCCTTGGTTCAACAAGATGATCAACCAATCAGTCAAAGAGAAAGTTTTATGGACAGAACTATGGACAGCTTATAGGTAGGCAGGGCACACCATACATCCTACTCAACATGCATAGAACTTGTAAATAAAACTAGCAAACATTATCCTTAGATTACTAAAGAGCAGTTAAGAATTCTTTAGCATAACAAAGGAAGAAGAAAACATCAAGCTATGAAGATTCAGGAATTTTGAGGTGCCTCCATGGGCATATCTCAAAACTAATCTCTACTGATCTATAGCAGCAAGAAGCATGGATTATGAATGAAAACTAGAAGACAAAAAACATAGCAAGAAAAACTATACCATTCTACCATGTCATGGAATCCATCACCAATCCTTCATCACTCCTCAAAAGCATCCAAGAGGCAGTCCAAAAATCATAACACAAGTGTATTCATCAAAGCTCATATGACCAATGTATTAATTCTTCTCTCAAGTTCAGCCTCCGATTTACAATGAAACCCATGGAATAAATAGGCTTGAGGGAGGAAAACCTCATGGAGCAACTAGCTATCCCATTGGCCAAGTCAAAATATCTAAACTTGTCCTTGAGGCTTTGCAAAGCCCAAGGCACAAAATATCACATAAAATATCTAAAAAACTGCTAAAAACGGAAATTATATTGACTTTACATCATTTCCCAAGGATAAAAATAGCTTAACGCACATTTGGGAAAAACAGATTTTTGAGGTTCAAAAATTACAAAAATACTTCATATTTATGCCTGAAAAAGGTCCCCTCACTTGCTGGATGCAAATGGCAGCCTTCCTGATGTCGAAACGAGGCTCATGATAGCTCGTTGGAAAGCTCTCTGTGTCTACTTTCCGGTGCAACTAAAACCATCTCAATCTGAGGCTTAGAAGTCATCCAAAACTGTACCTCTGTGCAAAAACCCAGAAAATAGCAGACTGCTGATATGGCGGGCAGAATGTGCAAAAAGAGGGCATTTTTCGCCAATTTGAGGGGGCGAATGATCTCCAAATGCTCTGAAAATCGCTGGAGACCTGCTCATGGAATTATGGCATCCATCGGTATCATCCTCTTCCCTTGACAACTGATCAAACTGAAATGGCGAAATTATGAGTTTTCGGCCAAAAACCCAAAAAATGCCAAAACAAAAAGTTGCCGAAAAAGGCCCAAAATTGGCATGCATGACCCTCAAGGGTCCATAGCAACATGCTCCGAAGCTGAGGCCAAAATATCAAGGGATGATATGCTTTTCCCTTCTTTCCGTGCTAGGCGCTTTCCCTTTACCTTCTTCAATTTCTCTTGTGCTGCCTTTAGTTTGCGCCGGGCAAACTGATTCAGCTTTTGGAAGTGGTGTGTCCTCTTCCTCTGCAGCTCTAAATCTCTATTCACCCTCTCAAGCCTCATTTCCAAATGCTTATTAGCTCTTTCAAGCCAAGCCTCTTTGTTTTCCTCAATTTCCTGCTCAAAGAGTGCAGTGAGAGGAAAGGCTTGGAGCTGGGCTTGCTCTTCTGCTCTCTGCTTTTCCAAGGCTCTTTTAAGCCCGATGGTCCTAGGCCTCTTCCGCCTAGGCTGGTCTTCCTCCTCTTCATCATCAAACTCACCAATGAGCTCTTCAATTCTTGCTTGCGCCTTTGCTGCCTCTTTCTTATACTTAATCGCCCGTGCCTCATGAACAGTTGTGTGCACATTCATTTGTTTGTTTTCAATCTCCAAAAATTGGTTGAAATTCCTTGCCCTTTGAAGATCTTGCTCTAATGCCTCAATTTGCCCTTCCTTATGGATTAAGAGATTTTCAAGAAGGCGGGCCTCATTGTCACTATCATCGCTTTGGATAGGGATAATAGCTAATTCACCTCCATGCTTTGTACTTTTTCCAACTTTACTTTTGCCTTTGAAAGCCAATCTGGCGCTTTTCCTTCTTGGCATGCTAGAAGGTGTCTTTTTGGGCAATTTCCTCTTGCTAGGAACAATCTTTGTCACTGTTAAGGTGGCAGCCTTAGCTTGTTGTTCTTCATCAATGTCTTGTCCAATTTGTGGCTCAAGAGGTGTTTCAATTTCCTGCCCAACTTGTTGTTCTTCATCTTGCACTTGCTACTGTTCCTCATCATCTAACTTCTGTTCATCAATGTGTACCTGTTGCTGTTCATCTTGGACCTGCTGTCCTTCACCCTCTATCTGCTGCTGTCCCTCAATTTGTATCTGCTGCCCTTCACTTTCTGTTTGTTGCTGTTCCTCATCATGGACCTGCTGTCGTTGTTCACTGCCCTCTCCTTCCTCCTGTTGACTTGGCTGTCCAGTAGTCATTCTGAGCCTTCTAGGTGTAGGCCTACTGGACAAAGGCACTGGGCGATGGACAGGTTGAGTAGGAGAAATATGGGCAGGAGGAACAGTGGAAAAATCTGGATGGCTGATGAATAAGTCCCATTTAACCTCTTTCTTCTCTAGCTGGTGTAGGAAGATAGTCTTGATCAAGGAATGATGAAAAAGAGAAGGGATTTGCTGAGGTGGAGCCTTCTTTTGGACAGTAGATGCCATTTTCTCTATGCTCTTGGACAAAAAGTAAGGAAGGTTTAGTTGCCTGCTTCTGGTAAAATGCATCAATAAGCGGACATGGTAGGCATAAATTCGATTAAACCTCCCTTCACAAGTGAAATATTTCATTATGGCTTTCATCAGTGGAGCATAGCTGTCAAGGAGATATGAAAAAAGGGAAAATAGCAGTGACAGCCTCCCTATGTTCAGGCTTGATGAAAGGTTTGTAATCCTCTAAGTCAAGATGAGCTTGTTTAAACCACTTTTCGCCATGATACAGGATCTTGGTGGCCTTGGACACATACCTTGGAGAAATTTTGAAATCAAGACCCACCACTTGGAAGTGTTTTTGTTTGAATCTCAGGGTGCACAAGTGTGTTAATGGCGAAAAACTCTTGACTTCTTCTATCTTCTGACAAAAATCAAGGCAGCCTACTTCATGGAAGTTGGAAAGTACAGATGGATGAGCATTAATCTCTTATGTAGAGATGGGCTCATATCTCTTATGTGGACCGCTCCTGTGGTCTTGCCTTGGAGGCATTTTGACCTAAAAAAGCTTTGGAAGAGGCAAACTGCCTTCACTGTGTGTAAATGCCCTGTTGGAGTCAAACTCTGTCAATATGCTGCTTGGACAGATAAATAATGTGATTTGGATGGTTTGCAACAATGTTTCTTTGAATACACAACCTCTGCTGTCTCTAGAAAATGTCCTGTTCACCTTTAGAATATCTTTGTCAACAGATTTCTCTGTAGGAAATAACACAGTGAAGAGAAGAGCAGACTGCCATGTAAATTTCCTGTATACAGTATTGAAAAATCACTTTTCCTTGTGGATTTGTTAGAGGCCAATCAACACACCTGTATTTGTGTCTCCAAGACAAATCTTAATCATAAAAACCCTGTTCTTCAGAAATGGTCTTCCACTTTGAAAATATCACAGTCAGCAACTCTTCAAAATGATATAATATAGTGAAAAGAAGGGCAGACTGCTAGAAGGAGTTTGCTGTGAGGAAGTGCTAAAATCACCCTGTTCCTGAAACTTTAGATGTCAACCAATACACCTTACTCCTTGCTCAAGGAGACTTTCCGTCATTAACAACTCTGCCCTGTATAAGTGTGCCAACTTTCCACTGATCTTGCATATGTGAAATCAACCCTTAGTGTTTAGACAGTCAATACACAGTACTGGAGCAAAAATGACAGAGGTTTTAGAAGACTATAAAGCTTTTAGACAGAGGTTATATGAGTTTTCTCTTTTCAAAACAATCAATGGCCCCTTATGAATGTATCCCTCTGGTGATATTATAAAAACCTCTGCTAGGATGGATAGCAACTTGCCAAATAGGTTTTAAACAACACAAGGCAGTTAACCAACAACACAGGAATACTGTCCCTTTGTGAAGGGCGCGAGCAGCTTTCCCTTGTAGCCTCAAACTATAAAATTTTGCTTGACCAAGAACCCCTTCTCCTACTAAATTTCACTGCTCTCTATGTATGTCACTTTGTTTCAACAAAAACATGCTCATTAAGTTTCAATCCTGGTGTGAGCATATAGGCAAATTCATATTTAAAACAGAGGTAACAGATTTTTAGGACATCTTCAAAAGCTTTGAGCAAAGGCTGTAATAGTTTGCTCTTTTCCACAATAATCAAGGGCCTTTTCAATGTGGAATATCAGTTATCCTTGGAAGAAAGCTTTTGTGATTTCTGAAAATCTACTTGGCAGTGAGGTTTTGAAGGTCAGAAGCAGTCACAGAGTATTCAGAGAATAATGCCTTTCGGTGGTTGAGTAGGGTAATCAATGCCCTATTTCCTTCAACAGTGAAGACTTCTTTTAAACTGGCATACTAGTCTGCTTTGGGAAGATTCCTCCACACTTTGGAAAACCAGTTTTTAAATGTCTATGAAAAGCCAACAACACAGTCAGGGTTTGGCAATTTCGGAAATTTGGATGAAATTTCAAAATACCTTTTGAAATCGCTGAAGAAAACCTTGGAGGAAAGCTTGGAGCAGCTCTGGAGATCCTTCAATTTGTGCGCGACACTCTTATATGTCGGCACGGCGCGCAAAGTTATACCCGGGTGACCTGTCGGGTGGTCGGGCGCCCTGTACAGGCGCGTCGCGCAACTGTACAGGCGCGTCGCGCTAACACAGGCGGCCTTTGTAAAGTTGCCCCCAGGCGCGTCGCGCGAAATGGCAGGCGCGTCGCTCGACTATAGACAGTGCAGTCTTCTGAAAATTCGACCAGATCTTCCTTGTTTTGGTGCTATGGAGGCACGGAGCTTCGTTTGAACTTTTAAAAACGACACCTTCACTCTCCTATTTCACTCTTATGATATTTCAGACATTTTCAACGGTTACTTCATCTTTTTCTTGTCATGCCAAAAGAACTCACGGTTGGTCTTTTAACACAGCGAGGCCTCTTTTTCAAACAGTGTTATTTCTTTCCAATTTTTTCTTTATTGAAAATGAAATAGCAGGGTGTTTCGAATTGTTTCATGGGGAAAATACCTCCTTTAGTAATATTGAACTTATTATTTCAATAACCTTTCGACCATTTTTGCCACTGTGTTTAATGGTGCTTATGAGATCTCTGTCCTTTTTGAATAATGAGAAAGCTGCATTTGTTTTAAGCTTTCAAAACACTGGCCATCCATCAAACCACTTCTTTGTCCATTTATAACTGGTATACTTATTCTTAATGTCTATCTTGGGAATTAATCTTGAATAGCCTCCCATTGTTTGTGAAGTATATCTGAAAGGATAAACTGGTGGAGTAGGAACAACAGGGTTCTTTGAAACACAGTCATCACTTGATTTGATTGGTGCATTTGACCTTTTGTAATGGAGCCATTGCCCAAGCTTAACTCTGCCCACTGTTTTACCTTTTCTCTTTTGCAGGTGACACATTGTAGCTGATTTCTTTTCATGCTTGTCAAATTCTTCAAAACCGGATGATGACTTGTGATAAAATGTCCTGACTATTCCCTGCTTTGCAGAAATGCCTCCTCTTTTTAAGCTCGGTTTGACAGAATCCTGTAGATGTCTTTTGATTGGATTTGTAATAGTGAAGTGCTTCATGGGTTTTGAGTGCTGCCCAGAGCTAATAAAACTCATTTCCAGAAACTCTGTCTTAATCTGCTGATGGCTATATGATGAGCAGGCTCTGGCAAAAGCTCTTTTTGTACATGGTGTCAGTCCCTGCTTCCAGGTGATACACAAGTTCCTTTTTGGATTGTAAGTTCCATATTCTGCTTGCATCTCTTCATACCATATTTTCTCTGTTTTACTCAAAAAGAGCTCCTTTAGACTTTTGGGCAGGTGACAGTGGGGTACTGTTTAACCCTTTTCTTTTAAAGAAACTGCTCCTTTTTGGTATCAATGCATGCATATATTCAATATTGTCTCCTTTCCACTATAGGTACAGTTTGACAAACATTTTCATTTGAATAAGAAAACCAATACTTTTGAATCATAAACACTATCATTTACCTGGTGTAAAGACCTTTTAGCTTTCTTCCTTTGTCTCTTTCCACTGTCTCTTAGATCAATCAGTCTTTAACAACATCCAATGCTTTGGCCATCTGCTCATAAAAGGAGGAGGCCCTTCACTTGGCAAAGTATATGAGGATTATGTGATAAGGCTGCATGACAAGGGTTTGTTTGATTATGATGGTAAGCAATCAACTTAAAAAACATCAAGACTGGCACCTCTGCTTGCAATCATCACTGTGTTTCAGAAAAACCCTAGCCAAAGTGTCACTGTCTTCCTGCACTGCTCTGGGGGTGACTGAAATGTCATCATTTGCTTAAGTTATCTCATGACAAATTATTGGAAAGATAGTCTCTGTGACTATGGAGGTCAGCACCTTTTGAAAAGCAAACAACTTCCCTTTTGCCTGTGTAATGACCTGTTTTGTCAGTACCTTTTCAATTTGATCTTGTGGACAAGCAGGCTGCTTATGATACCTTGAATTTTTACAAATGACATGCCCTTCTAAAGTTTAACAATTCATATGACTTGAAAACTTCAAATGACCTCCTTTATCAGACCAAACTCTGCTTTCCTTTGAAATTGTATACTTCAGACTCTATCCTTGTTATGATCATCACTCATACTCAGAAAAACCTAGAATCTCTGTTTCACTGTTCAGTAAACAACAAACCTGGACTTTTGCAATCCTCAAAGTCAATACTGGCCAGTGCCCTCTGCTTGTGGATGAAGGAGGCGCCCTAACCCTCTGCTTGTAAACGAAGGAGGTTCTGGGCCATGACAATTTACCAGTTTGCTGTGACAGTGGTGTCTTTCTCTTACTGTGATTTTCCTGCTGGAAAGAACTGTAAGGTCTTGATGAGTGACTCTTTGTTTTGCAGCTTCATCTCAGGCTCATGATACATTTAGAAGCAGCTGTTCCTCTAACTGTAGATTCAAGCATTTACTCCTGAGATGAAATTATATTTCCTGCCTTTGTAGAAACCATAGAACACTGTGAAACACCTAATAGTCAGCTTGAGATTGGGGTTTATGCAGTGCTGAGATCTAGGGGATGTGAGTGGCGCGACTTAGAGCTATTTGTCAATCTCATTTGCAAAGTGGGAGGTCAGTCATGGTAGGTCTGTTACAGATGGAGGCTTTTTGGCCTTTTGATGATTGCCAAGGGTAAAATGCCTTAAAGCGCCACTTCCTAACATAGGGGAGACTTTTGAAACAGATTTGGATTTGCCTTTTAAAGATGATGGGTAGATCAGGGGGCTGAAGCCAGGTAGGAAAGGGATAATGAGGTTTTGATTTTGACATGGGTGTACTGAAAAGTAGAAAGGCAAAAAAAGTTTTAGGAGGGTTTTCTAGATGACATATTGACATAAGGAAATTAGTTTCTAGAAAACTCAGCTGTAGATATAGTCATCACTAACATGTAAAAAATACTGATGGCTAACAGTGGCTCCATTTGGGGAGGGCAGCTCCTCGTCAGGAGGTGTCCAGAATTCAGATTTTTGGCTTATGAAGACCGGTGCCTTATCCATTGGCGCAAAATTTACCCTTCTCTTGATGTTATTTCTGAAAAATGACAGCATGGTTAACATCAATGATACTTCTACCTACCCCACTATCTTTCCTAACATTTTTCTTCTCTTTGGCGCATTTGAACTAGCAGCCTTTTGACAATGCATATTTTTCTTTTTGCAAAATGAACCTATCTATTTCTACTCTTATATCTGCCGGGAGTTCAGATTAAGCTGATGAACTCCTTCATTTCTCTACCTAAAACTAGATCGACTATCAAGATTAAGCAGTTTGACAGGATTTCATTCTCTAATCTACAACATGAAATTTAAAAATGATCAAATCAGGATTAGGCGGTCTGATTTGTCATGCATTTGTGGCATAAAGGACAAGCTGCACACAAATGTTATTCTGCAACAAAGGAAACTAGAAAAGCGGGGCTAATATGTACAATGTGTTTTTCATCCCTCGCTTCTCTCTTTGGTTCTGTTTTAGGCATGTGGAACCAGAATCTCTCCCTAATCTAAGCTCTGTGATAAGTCAATCTTACACAATGTTGACTATCTTGACACTCACTAACTTATCAGTAAATAAATTTAAACATGCTCAGCTATGATTAGGCTAGATAGCTGAACAAGACATTGAAGCACTAGTAGCGGCATTTAGACTTGCTCGCTTTCTGAAAAACTATTTTTTGGAACATGGGGCCTTTTTCCTATCTTCACTTGCCCTCTTTTCTGTTTTTTACTGTTTTTGACATTTCTTATCTTTTACTATTTTTGACTTTTCTATTTTTTCAATATTTCAAACAATGGTATGTACAATGACTGATAAGGCTCCTAACTCAAAAATGGAGCTCCTGACAAAAATAATGTTTCAATGTCCTGCCATTCACAGGACCTCCAAAAATTTCAGTCCCATCAGGTTCTTGTAAGAAGAAAGCATTATTTCCACTGACTGAGCTGATGATGTAAGGCCCTTTCCATAAATTTTCAAACTTGCCATGTTTTCCTTTGTCTTCTCTTCTAGAATCCCATTTCAAAACTTTATCTCCAATTTGAAAATCATTTTCCTTAGTTCTTCTGTCAAAAATCTGTTTTATTTTGTCTTGTGCTAACTGAGCCCTTTGGTAAACTTCTTCTCTAGTTTGTTGTAAATGGATAGTCTGATTTACTCTCCTTTGCATGTCATTTTCTTCTATTTGGACTTCTTGTAATAGTTTCATTACTGGAACCCCTAGAGATGTTGGGAAAATGGCATCTAGACCATAAACTAGCTGGTAAGGAGACATACCTATGGATTTCTTGGTGGTTAATCTGTCAGCCCATAAGACGTGTACTAGTTTCCCATGCCATGCTTTTTGATTTTGTTCAAGAAGTTTTTTGATAATGTTGACTAGGCTTTTGTTAGAAGACTCGGCTAAACCATTACCTTGAGGGTAATAGGCTGTGGAGTGTCCTAGTGAAATATGATATTTGTGACAGAAGTCTATCATTTTCTTGGAGGAGAAGGCAGCGGCGTTATCTGTAATGATCTTCCTGGGACAGCCAAATCTGGATAGGATATTGGTTTCTAGGAACGAAATGATGACAGAATCGGTAGCGTTCCGGGATGGTATGGCTTCTATCCATTTGGTAAAGTAATCAGTGGCTGTGAGGATCCATTTATGTTGAGCGGATGAGGAGGGGTGAATTTCTCCAATGAAATCTAAACCCCATTGCTGGAAGGGTCCTTCAACTATAATTGGATGTAAGGGCAAAGGTAAAAGCTTTTTCTTGCCATCAAAAATTTGACATTTATGGCATGTCATAACTAGTTTGTGAGTATCAGGGAATAAGGTAGGCCAATAATAACTGGCTCTAAGGATTTTGTTTGCAGTAGTTTTCCAGTAGAGATGACCTCCACATTCCCCTTCGTGCATTTCTCGCATAAATTTATCTGCATCAGACTCAAGCAAACATTTAAGCAGCATACCAGTAGGATTTTTCCAATACAGAGAACTATCTATAATGCAAAACTTTAAAGATTTTTGTTTAAGGAATCTTGCTTTTGTTTTTGATAAAGTCGGAGGAGCATTCATATAAGTTAATACATAAAGAATGTCTGCATACCAAGGTGAATCCAAAAATTTTTGATCGATAGGGGGAAGTGTGCACTCCTCCTGTTTTTATAAGGCATCGACAAAATTTATATCTAAAGCTTGGAGGTTGGTTTCAGCCATTAGTCTCGCAAGACCTTGTCCTTTAACTAGTTTGGTAGGCCGGATTTCTAAGTCATACTCTAGGATGATAGCAATCCATTTTCCCCTTTTACCATCGGGGTCTTGGTTCAGAATGTCCTTGACGACAGTGTTAGGGACAAAAGCTATGACATGAGAATGCAAGATGTAAACTCGGAAATCTTTTAGCGCCTTTACCAATGCGAATGCCTGTTTTTCCATGATGTTATATTTCAAGGGAGCATCTCTCAGGGATTTGCTAAAAAAGGCAATGGGTTGCTCTTTCCCAGCTGCATTTTTTTGCAACAACACCGCAGCTATTGTATGTTCTGAGGCAAATGAGAAAATGTAAAAATCTTTGGTGAAGTCAGGGCTTATCAATACTGGTGTTTTAGTTAAAGCCCTTTTAATTAGTTCAAAAGATTTTTTGGCTTCTATAGTCCATTTAACCCCGACCTCCTTTCTTAACATATTTGTGATATCTTTCAGGAGCTCAGCAAGATTTGGGATGAATCTTCTCAAGAAATTTATCTTGCCGATAAAGGACTGTAACTCCTTTATGTTTCTGGGGTGAATTATCTGTAAAATACCTTCGATTCTCTGGGGGTCTATTTTAATTCCTTCTTCCGAAATAATGTGACCTAGGAGTTTTCCTTCCTCTAGACCAAAAAGTGTTTTCTTGGGGTTTAGGGACAAACCATACTTTCTGCATTTGTTGAAAACTTTTCTTAAGTGTGCTAGGTGTTCTTCATCTGATTTAGAATATACTGTTATATCATCGAGATATATGTCTATGAAAACACCTATGTCTTCTGAGAAGGCTATGTCCATGGCTCTTTGAAATGTGGCGCCAGCATTCATCAGTCCAAAAGGCATTTTAACGTACATGAAAGTGCCCCAAGGGGTGGTGAAAGCTGTCTTATGTTGATCGGTAGGATAAACCAATACTTGGTTATAACCAGAAAAACCATCAAGTAATGAGATTATTTTAGCACCTACTACCTTCTGAAGTATGTGGTCCATTTTGGGCAGAGGATAGTTTTCCTTCAGACAAGCCCTATTTCAAGTTTCGGAAATCTATCACGAGTACGATTTCACCGATTTTTTCTAAGCGATACTAAATTTGAGACCCACTCGAGGTATCAGAGAGATACTATTATCCCGGCATCATACATCTTTTTTAATTTCTTTTTCAACCAAAGGTAGTAATACTGGGTTTATTCTTCTCAGTTTTTGTTTAAAAGGCTTCTGGTTTTCTTTAAGGGGAATCTTATGCTGAATGATGCTCGTATCATATGATTTTAGATCTTGGTATCCCCATGCGAACACATCTTTAAATTCTTTGAATAAATTGATGTACCTTTGTTTTATGTGAGGCGGGAGGGTTTTGGATAGTTTAATGTTTTTTGGCTCTTCTGGGCTTCCTATGTTGTATTCCTCTATGTCATCCTCAGTAGATTCCATTTTTTGTTTTTTGGCCACATCGTTAAAGTCAAACAATTCTTCTAGAGGTGCGAGCCCTTTGGGTATGGTATCATTTTCGCAGTGTAAGACTTCGAGTTCCCTTTGGTCAATGTCCTCTCCTATTTCATTTTCATATGGATGGTCTACCAGGTTTAGATTGGCCCACAAAGGTGGATTTAGCTCTTGTTCTTGACTTTGGTTGGGTTTCCTTTCTTTGTCTCCTAAGTCTGTTTTGGTTATTTCAAACTCATTCCTAGATTGTAGGAAATCATCAATTTGATCATCGTCTTGGAATATTTGCCAACAGTCAAGATTATCTGGTACTGTAGGGCGATGTTTGACCTGAGTACTATATTGTTCACTTAGGCATGGTATTTGGCCATTACTCGCAGCAAAGGCGAGTTCATTTGCTAGGATGTTTTGAATCCTAGGGACATAGGTGATTTCATATTTCTCAAAGGTTTTAAGGATGTCCAAAGCTGCATTCCTATATTCTCTCGATCTTGGGTTCTTTCCTTTGGATATTCACCTACGATTTTCACGATTACAAGCTACACAAAGGTCTCCTTCGAAGAGTAAACGATATTCTATTGGCGCCTAAGTCTCTAAGCATGTGCAGACCGATGAGAAGGGCTTCATATTCCGCAATGTTATTGGTGCATTGGAATTCTAATCTAAAAGAATGGCCTTCTTTAGTATTGTGTATCCAGATCCCTACTCCTGAACCAGTCTTGCCACAAGAACCATCAAAACTCATACTCCAAATAGTTTCCTTTTCATACATGATACTGAGCTGTTTCTCAGGTTTCTTGGGACTTTGGTCATCAATTCCTTCATTCCGTAATGGTTTGGACATGTCTTTATTTTCTTTTATCTGCTTGTTTATATCACCTTCAATGTATAAGATAAAAGAATCTAAATTGGAATGAATGGAATAGATGGGGGTATTGTTTGGCTTATCTCTGCTACTAACCATGTATTTCATGTGAGTCTCTTGGTATAACCTCCTTGTTTGGTTGAAAACTGGGATAGTAGCGAATGACATATCCATTTGAAGGCTACCTTGTATTTTGGCAGCCCATGCTCTTGATAGTAGCATTCCATACTTGGGTGGGATATCAGCCACTACTACATCCATGACTAAGTTTTTGGCTGGTAGTTGTGTTAGGGCAAAATCTAGATTCTTTATCAGACCTAAACATTTGACCTGGCTCGAATCGAAAGAATATAGGTCTTTGTAAGGTTGAGTCACTTCTAGTCCTAGGTTTTCCATGACTGCTTTAGGCATGAGGTTATGAGAAGCATCAGAATCTAACATGGCATTATGTAATATTTTGTCCCGTATGTTTAAGCTTAAATAGAAAGGAGAAATAGTTCCTTCTTGATATTCACCTTCTACTTTAGGGCCAAATAAAAGCTCGGGTTTGTCGTCAGTTAAATTCAAGGTATCTGCCTTGCTCTCTAGATTGAGGACTTTGAAGATTTGAGATCTATACCTATCTACAGTTATTAGCTCAGTAAGGGGTATGGTAATTTTTATTTTGGAAATTTCTCCTTCGAAGCTGTAAGGAGCAGGCAATTTGGGCAGATTTGTTTCCACTTTCTCTGACATAACCTTTTCTATGTTCTTAATTTGCTGACTTTGGCTTGGGATTTCGTTTGATATAGTCAACTTTGGGGTTTCTGTAGAGGTACTAGGAGTGTCTGAACTAGTACTTGTCTGAATGGCTTTTCCTTTGTTTTGGTCAATCCTTTTGGCCCCAATTTTGTTACTATCCATGGTCTTATCTAGGATATTATCAGAGATTTTGGCTTTATCAGGACTATTCTTTTTGGAAAGGTTTTGGTTTTTTCTTCTTCTAAGATTATATTGCCGGTGAGCCTCTATTATGGCATTTTGAAAGTCTATGGCAGGATCATCGAGATCTCCATAGTTGGTCTCATCTTGATTAGGAGAACATAACTCTTGTTCTTCAGCTGTGAGGTATACCTCGATTTCATTATCAGACCCTACGAGATTTAGATGACTTTCATCAAGATTTTCTGTATCCCCGTCATCTTCTTCCACATAATTCTCATTGAATGGTAGCCTGATCTGTTGGTCACTATCCCTTGGTCTGTTTTGTGGCTGCTCCCTCCTAAAGTTTTGGTTTCGGTTTCTGTTTGGAGGGTTTGGCTGGTTGTCCCTAATAGGCGCCTTTTCATTTATCTTTTCCCACATTTTGGCCATGGATTTGACTAAGTCATCTATTCTGGGATCTAGGGAAGGTGATGAAGTGGAGACCTCATCTTTATATGTGACCTTTCTTTCTGCTCTAGTCCTAGCTCTTTTTTCAGCTAAGTTGGCATCTGCTTTTATGGCTATTTGTTGCATTTCCTCTAAAGTAGGGGGATCCTTGTCTCTCAGATGATAAGTCATATCAGGATCAAACCCCTCGGGGAATTTTGCCAAGGCTAGACCAAGTGGGGGTTTGAAATGAGGTGGGAGGGAGTTATATACACTGTTGAACCTAGTACAGTAAGCTTGGGCACTTTCCCCATTTTCCCGTTTTAGGTTGTTATATTCTGACAGGATTTGAATGGGGTTTCTTCGGATTTCCCACCTATTTCTGAAAACTTGATGTAGTTCTGGGATATCATGGATACTGTTTGGAGCTAAGATTTTGAACCATGCTTTGGGTTCACCACCAAGACTTTGGGCGAATATTCTCATTCTGACAGTCTCGTCTTGTACCTCTAGGTATTCATAAGCATCAGTCATCCTACTTATATGCTGTTGAGGTGTGGTGGTGTCTTATCCAGTAAAGTGTGGGATTTTGTCTTGATATTTGTTTGGGAGAGGGGCTAAAGGCGGTGGCAACACCAAAGGTGCATACCAGGCTGCCATGACGGGAGCTAATGGATGATGTACAAGATGAGGACTAGTAGGCTGAGATGAGGTGGTTTGAACAGTGGTGGTTGGACCAGGTGTGGTGGATGAACTTGGACTAGTGATCTGGTTTTGAGCAGATCTGGGATGATAGGAGCCAAATTGATAAAGAAGCTGGAAATCAGGAGGAGTAGTGGGTGAAACTTTTCTAATAGGACTCTGTGGTGGGTTTAGGGGTTCAAGATCGTCAAAGTTTATCTTACTATATGATTTTCTTCGGGGAGGAGTTTGTGATGACTTTAGTTCCAAAGGTGAATCTAGTAGGATAGTGCGATGTTTAGGTACAGATCTTGTTCTACGGATGGATCTACCAGTAGCTGGATGATCAGTTTCGGAAGCTTGCCACAGAATCTTTTCTGGGTCATCTACTATGATAGGGGGATTTGGGTCTGGATGAGCTCTGGTATTGATTCTTCGTGAAGCCAGATTTTAGATCCAGAGCTTAAAGAGAATGGTATTGGTGAATGTTTCTGGATGAGTGATTTTTTCTAAAGTTATACTAAGGTGAAGGATGGTCAAAAATAAAAGGGATGGATTAGTGGAGTCGCCAGGTGGAACTGGGTTGTTTTTGTGAAGATAGCTATGGTCCACCACCAGTAACTAATCTAGGAATGTTTTGGATTTTCTAAGTTTTATGTGCAGCCTATGGTTTGTTAAAGTATCCTAGACTTGTTTCAACACTTTGCTAGGGTGATGAGAACAAAAAGAGTTTACTCTAAAAATGGGTCTATGGACTGCTTGCTTGTTTTTGGTACCTAAAGGACCAAAGAGTCTATAAGAGTTTGCTAGAATATCATGTACTCAGTGTCCCACCATCTCCCGCTATATTAGTGATCGATGGGGTAGGTCTATCGGATAGTAACCTAGAGTTTGGTCAAATAGTAAGGCCTACTAGAGGTTAGTGGAGTCGCCAGGTGGATTATCAGTTGTCTTGAGGTATATTTGTATAGTCCACCACCAATACTGTCAAAAGCCAATCTAAGGGAGTGTTTTGGGGTTTTTTTGAGTTTTATGTACCTACAAGGTTTGGAGAATTTTCTATAAGCCCGACTCATCATTTTTGCTTTAAGATGGTGAAGGAGCTATTTTCTATAGCCGGACAATATTAAGTTTACTAAGCTTGATTGAGACTTCGGGAGTTACTAAGGTGTGCTTAGTTGTCATTAACTCGAAGGACTCTCTTGTGAGTGTCACTATGTTGGTGACGATGAGATGAAATCAATACGAGATAGTATTCTCAAAAAGTCTCTAAAGATGAGGAAACTAGTTTTTTTTTTTAATCTCAGAGTCCTGATCGCCATTATGTTAGGTTGGCGATGAGGTGGCTAAATACGGATAGATTAAAATTTGGCAAGGTTGTAAGGCCTACGGAAGGCTAGTGGAGTCGCGGTGGATTTTTAGTTGTTTTTGAGGTATATGTGTATGGTCCACCACCAATACTTGCAAAAACCAATCTAAAGGGGGTTTTTTGGGATTTTTACGAGTTTTATGTGTTTGACCCCTGGTACGCGAGGGTATTTATCGCTTTGATTCATCCCTTTGCTAAGATGGTGAAACGAGAGAGTTTACTCTAAATGATCCTACGGTCGATGAGTACGAGTTTAGGATTTGAAGGACTAAAGAGTCTACTTGAAGTTTGCTAATTTGTCATGTATAGGTAAGTCCATAGTGATCGCCATTATGTTAGGGTCCGAGTGATTTGGCCGATTGGCGAGCCAAATGACGATCATAACATCAAACCAAGCTTTGGATCCCAAGGACCCTGTACCGGACTCGAAGAGGGCTCTCTCTCTATATGTGTAAAGATGTGGGTGTGTTCGCTTATGGTATTACGATATTAGGCTAGTTATGAAGTGAGTTTTTTGGTTTGGTTTAAGTTTGTGAGGGATAAAGGCGATCGAAAGATATAAACTAGATAACAAGATGTGGTCAAATTGGGCTATGGGGTCAAACGAGTCCCGAGAGCATGAGATGATGATGTAAGGTTGCTGTAGGGCCGATTTGATTCACGGTAGAAGAGGATCTTTGGGCGGAGAATGGAGTAATTGGACCATCGATTTTTTGTGAAAGACGAGGGATTTCCAGAGGTATAACTAGTTGATAGCGATTGTAAACATGTTATAGCAAGCCATTAATCATGCTAAGTGTAACTGTGAGCTAATTAATACACGAAAATCAAACATTCTCGATACATGCATAGAGAAGTATAAGACCTCTAACTTTGGGAAATGGCTATCGGTTTCTACAGGGAAAACACATAGGAAGCGGACTAAAAACTCCCTTGACATATCAAGGAACGCACTAAACACGATCTTTAAGTTATTGGGCATGGGACAAGCCAAGCTTTCATAGTTTTGGGCAAGGGCTGAATCGGGACCTAGGCCTCCTTGGTTCAACGAGATGATAAACTAATGGGTCAAAGAGATAGTTTCATGGAGCGAACTATGGGCGTGACTTATGAGTGAGCGAGGCACACCATACATCCTACTCAACATACATAGAACTTGCTGAATAAAACTAGCAACAATACCTTAAGTTACTAAAGAGCGACTAAGAATTCTTTGGCATAACTAGGAAGAAGAAAACATCAAACTATGAAGATTAGGGGAATTTTGAGGTGCCTCCATGGGCTGTCTCCGTCAATCTCTCTGCAGTCTATAGCGGCCAAGAAGCATGTATTATGAATGAAAAACTAGAAGACAAAAACATAGCAAGAAACACTATACCATTCTACATGTCATGGAATCCATCACCAATCCTTCATCATTCATCGAAAAGCATCCAAAGAGCGGTCAAAAATCATAACACAGAAGTATGTTCTTCAAAGCTCATACCAGTCAATATATTGATTCTTCTCTCGAGTTCAACCTGCGATTCCTGATAGAGAAACCCATGGAATAAATAGGCTTGAAAAGAGGAAAACCTCATGGAGCAATGACTATCACATTGGCCAAGTCAAAATATCTAAACTTGTCCTTGAGGCTTTGCAAAGCCCAAGGCACAAAATATCCCATAAAATATCTAAAAAATGCTAAAAACGAAATTATATTGACTTTGTCATTTCCCAAGTATAAAAATAGCTTAACGCACATTTGGGAAAGCGATTTTTGAGTTCAAAAATTACAAAAAATACTTCATATTTATCACGAAAAAGGTCCACTGACTTGTGGATGCAATTGGCCGGTCTTCCGGTGTCGAAATGAGGCTCATGATGGCTCGGCGGGAAAGCTCTCTTGTGTCTAGTTTCTGTGCCAACTGAAATCACCTCAATCTGATCTCGTGAGTTCCCAAAGCTGTGCACCTGTGTACGAAAACCCGAGAAAATAGCGAGTGTTTGATAGGGGCGGGGCGAGAATGTGCCAAAAAGAACGGGTATTTTTCACCAATTTGAGGGGAATGATCTCCGAATACTTACGAAAATCGGCGGGGACCTGCTCATGGGAGTATGGCATCCCGCTGGCATCATCCTTCTCCCTTGAAAAATCCTCGGCGGAAATGGCGCAATTGTGAGTTTTTGAGCTAAAAACCCGAAAAATGCCAAAAAACAAAAAGTTGCCGAAATAGGCCCAAAATTGGCATGCATGACTCTCAGGTCCCATAGAAACATGCTGCGAAGCTGATGCCAAAATATCAAGGGCTGATATGCTTTTCCTCTCTTTTCGTGCTGGGCGCTTTCCCTTTGCCTTCGATTTCTCTTGGTGCCTTTAATTTCGCTTGTAGGCAGTTTAGCTTCTAAAAGTGATGAGTCCTCTTTCTTTGCAGCTCAAGATCCTTGTTCGCCCTCGGAATATCTCTTTGTCAATAGATTTCTCTAGAAGAGACCATACGGTGAAAAGAAAAAGGAGACCGAGTTGGGTGAATTATCGGTACACGGTGTTTAAGAAAATCACCCTTTACTTGTAGTTAGAATCAAACACCACATCTATATCTGTGTCTCTAGTGCAATCCCAATAATTTAAACCTTTGCTCTTCGAGAAATAGTCTTCCTCTTTGAAAATCTCATGATCCAACAATTCTTCAAAATGATATAATATAGTGAAAAGAAGGCGATTTGCTAGAAGGAGTTCTTTGTGAGAAAGTGCTAAAATCACCCTGTCACCGAAACTTTAGATGTCAACCAATACACCTTACTCCTTGCTCGAGAAATTTCGATCATTAACAACTACTTTGTATAAGTGTGCCAACGATCCACTAATCTTGCATCTCTGCAAACTACCATAGTCTCTCTATAACAAAATCTTCCTCTTAACGACTTCAGCCTTAAAACACTTTGATCGAGAAACTTTTCTCTTACTAAACTTCTTGTTTCTTTATGTGTGTCACTTCGTTTAAACAAAAACATGCTCATGAAGTTAACCTTGGTGTGTTTATTCGATCAAATTTACGGTTTGAGAGTAGGGTAATAGGGTTTAAAGCTACAGAAGTTTGAGCAAAGGTTGTGGGAGTTTGCTCTTCGAGAAAGTAATCGAGCTTCTTTCCTTATGGAAATATCGATTTTTTGGAGGAATATCTTTATGCCCTGCGAAACAATTTGAAAACGATCCTTTGAAGAGCAGTGTTTCAAAAGATATGCTTATGCAAAAACCACCTTATCACCTTGGCAAATTTCGAAAAAGTTTCAAAATAAGAATTTCAAAATACCTCTTTGAAATCGTTGGAAGAATCCTTGGAGAGGCTTTGAAGTAGCAAGAAGGTCCTCAATTTGTGCGCGGCACTCTTAAATGTCGACACGGTGCGCAAAATTATGCCGGGTGGCCAGCACCGAGGTCGGCTGTCGGGTGAGTCGGGCGCCCACATGCAGGCGCGTCGCGCCAGCTTGTACGAGCGCGTCGCGCGTGGCGGCCAAGCAGGTGTAAACACGCTCCCGAGAGGCGCGTCGCTCGGCCTTTAACAATGCAAAACTACGCAAATAGACCGTTTTCTTGTTTTGTGCGGGGAGGCATGGAACTTTGTTTACTTGGAGTTTTTGAAAATGATAAACTCACTCTCGACCTTCACCCTTATGTCATTCCAAATTTTCCAACGGTCACTTGGTCTTTAAATGTAGAGTGACAATTTTGTTTTAAGCCTTTTTGCGGGGTTTTCGGTCTTTTGATCCTTTTAAATTAAGCTCGGTGCATTCCATGTCTGCGTTGGAGATTTGCCACACTTTGAACGGTGTCAATCACGGACCAATCTCTTTTATAAAAACAACGATGGCTTAAAAACCCGAACTTTGTCTCACTTTAGAAAGATGACTTGACTTTTTGTTCTTTAAAATTGATAAACACGAACTTGGAACTTTGACAATAACTCAATAACTTCCACATCACCTGTTGCCACTTTTTTAAAGATCTTGTTGATATTTATGAGAACAAAGTAACCCTTCTTTTTAAAACTTTCAAGAGAATACCGAGTTCGACTTGTTTACGGAAAGCGGGGTTTTGTAAACACAGCACGACGAGTCTCGATTTTTAACGGTACTTATCGACCTTTTCTCTAATGCGGGTGTCAAGTTTACGACATAATTTGGATTTGGTTATGGTTTCTTTGATTTCAAGAAAGCGCCCCCTTTTCCCAAAATAATTTCTTACTGTGGGTACATTACCTATGATATGTCTGTCTTTTTGAATAATGAGAAAAGATGCATTTGTTTCAAACTCCCAAAACATTGATAACTGTCAAAACCACTTCTTTGTCTATTCATAAGCTGAGCATGCCTATTCACCATGTCCCTCCTGGGCATATGTACGAAAGGATAAGCTTGTGAAGCGGGAAAAACGAGGTTCTTTGATACACGGTATCATTTTGCTTTGACGAGTGTATTGACATTTTTGTAATACAATAATTCCATAGCTCACCTCTTTTCATTGTTTTACTTTCTTGGTGATAGTTTAAAAGAGAAAACCACACAAGGTACATTTGAAGGGCTTTGAAAGCCATTTTGTCATTTTAAAAGGAGATGGTCTGTCTTCTACCAATTGTTTGATAATTAACAGCTGACGGTTATGAGCTTCTTCTGTGATTCTAAGTGCCATCTTTTGGGTTGCATGCTTTCTCACTATATTCTCTTGTTTATAAAAGAGTTCCCTTTAACCTTCTTGGCATGTGATATGGTATTGTTGTGCTTGGCCTCTTCTCCTAAGAAAAGCGCCTTTTTGGTATCAATGCATACATTGTATTGTTTCCTATCCATCATGATGTATTTCTTGAAAAGAAATTTTCCTATGTGTAATGCATTTTGAAATATAAACACCATCTTTCACTGTGTACGGTCTTCTATTTACTTCCTTTGTATCCTTCCACTTTGCAACTTTTGACCAAATCGATTTTCAACAATATGCAATGCTTTGACTGTCTGTCATAAATGGAGGAGGCCTTTCTTGAGCAAAGTATCACGGAGATTGATAGCTGATAATGCGCATGACAAGGATTTGCTTGGATTATGATGGTAAGCAACCAACTTTAAAAAGAACATCAATATTGTCACCCTGCGCACGCAATCACCACTATGCTTGAAGAAAAACCTAGCCAAAATGTCATTGTCTGTCAACATGCTATGGGGTATTTGAAATGTCATCATTTGTTTTGGTCATCTCATGACAAATTATTTGAAGGATAGTCTCTATGACTATGGAGTCGGTGCCTTTTGAAAAACAAAACACACCATACTAACATTAATAATGACATGTTTTGTCGGCCTCTTTAATTTGATCTTGTGGACAATAGGGCTACTTGTAGTTCTGCGATTTTTTACTAATGACATGCCTTTCTAAAGTTTAACAATTCACATAATTTGACAAATGACTTCCTTTATCGGTTAAACTCTTGTTTTCCTTTGAACTTGCATCTCATGAGACTCTGATGCCAATATGATCATCATTCACACACTCGAAAAAACACCAGGTCTCTGTTTCACTTGTTGAGTGAGCAAACATGGACTTCTGCAACCTTTGAGGTCAATATTTTGGCCGGCGCCCTGCCTTTTATGAAGGAGGTGCCTAACCCTGCGCTTGTAAATGAAGGAGGTTACGGGCCATGATTTACCGGTTCTTGAGAGAGGTAGTGTCCATTTCTTCTTGTGACTTTCATGCGGAAGGAGAATGCGAGGTACGGATGAGTAGCTTTGCATTTTGCGGACATATCTCGAGGCTACAGCAGTTTATGCATTTTAGGAAACGGCTATTGTCTTCTACTTCATGGATTGACATTTCCTCCTGAGATGAAGTTATGTTCCTTGCTTTGTAGAAACCCGTAAAATGTATGAAACACCTAATAGTCGACTTGAGATTGGGGTTTGTGCGGTCTTGAGATCTGGGGGTGTGGTGGCGCGACGGGGCATTGTCGATTTCATTTTGCGAGTGGGAGTCGGTCATGGTTGGTACGCGAGATGGGTTTGGCTTTTTGATGATTGCCAAGGGTAAAAATGTCTTAAGCGCCACTTCCTAACATAGGGGAGACTTTTGAAACGAGACTTGGATTTGTCTTTTTAGTGATGGGAAGACCGGAAGTGGGGGTACAAACTAGGTAGGATAGTGATAATGAGGTTTTGATTTCGACATGGGCGGTGAAAAGTAGAGAAGGGCGAAAAAGTTTTAGGAGGGTTTCTAGATGACATATTGACATAAGGAAAATAGTTTCTGAAAACTTCATTGTAGATATATTCATCACTAACATGTAAAAAAAATACGTTAGCTAACGGTAGCATAAGACATGTCCAATTGTGTGAGATTCATAACTTTGTGTCCTGACCGATAGTAACATTCCATATTTGGGTGGGATATGTTCTACAATGTCCATTAGTATACTTTTACCAAGATATTGAACTAATGTTTTATAAATCTTTGATTAAACCAAGGCATTTTATTTTTCTTGAATCAAACGAAAATAAATCTTTGTATGGCCTTGTAATGTCTAAGTTTAGGGTTTCCATTATAGCTTTGGGCATTAGATTATGTGAAGCTCCTAAATTTAACATTGTGTTGTGTAAGATTTGATCATGAATATTTAAACTGATGTAAAATGGAGGAATTGATCCATCTTGATACTTTCCATTTACATCGGGGCCAAAAATCAACTACTGGTTGATCATCATTCAATTTTATAGAGTCTTTTTATTAATTTATATTTAATGTTTCGGTGATAGTTGATTTATACAAGTTATGTTTTACCAATTCTCTCGGAGAATCGGTATTTTTAGCTTTGCAATTTCGGCTTGTATGTTGAATGAAGATTTGACGATTTCTTCAATTTGAAACAATTCCTTCTTTAGTATTGTAGTTTGGGTTGGTTTATCTTGTTTTTCTACAATTATATTTTCATGTTCGGTTTGAGTTTCTTGTGTCTTACTTTTTTGCTCTTTTTTTTCTTTCGGGGGATGGTTTGTGAAGTGACGATGTTTTCTCGGATTTTGAATTGCCATAAGGTTTGTTTCTGCAGTGGCGACTTTTGGATACGGTGATTTTGGATCGGCATTGGGTATTTTAGGATCTAAGTTTGTTGTTTTAGCAAAATTAGATGCTTCTTGATGAAATAATTTTGTGAATGTTTTGTAGCTTGAAACTTCATCTTGTTATGTCAAAAATCCTAGGAGCTTGGTGAAATTTTAGGATTGGAAACCTTTTTGGGAAGAGCTAGAGTTTGCTTATTTTCCACAAGGGGAGAATTTGCGAGAACTTTTGTTGTTGGAGCTTCTACTATTTTCTTATTTTCAATTTTCTCCATTTTCTTAGTGAAGGTTCAATATTTTTCTTATAAGTAAGGCTATATTGTATATTAGCACGTTTTATGGAAAAATCGTAACCTTGTTTTGTGTCGAAAGGGTCCTGAATCTAATTGGAGTTGTTGGAGTTCAAAATAACTCTTGATCATCCTATGTGAAAAGATAGTGTTATTATCATCTATTCCCATTAGATTTGCTGGTGTCCTCATCATCATCATTGTTTTGAGAACTCTTAGCATAGTTCTCTTGAAAGGGAGGTCTTGTTGTACGTGCGGGGTTGATTCTTTTGATTTTCACGAATTTGTGTTTTTCTAAAGTTGGGATTTTTTGAGTTTCTTTATTGATTATCTCATTGAGGTATTCTTTCTATGTTGTCTAATATATCCATGTTCTCTAAAGTCTTAGCTAACATGTCTATTTTTGTGTCTAATGAAAGGCTTCTTCTTTCATAGTTACTCTCTCTCATTTCTTAATCTGGCCTTTTTGGCTAAAATGTTTATTACCTACATAATGTTTGTTTTGCATTCTTTCCAAAGTTTCTACATTTCTCTCTCTTCGCTGATATGCCATGTTTGTATCAATCCATCTAGGAATTTAGTAAAAAATGATCGAGGAGTGGGTTTGAGATTTACGAGAATTGAATTGTAAACATTTTTATATCTGGTACGGTAGTCTTGTACTAATTCATTGGGAGCTCTTTTCATAGCATCAAATTCGAATGAGAGTATTTGAAGTGGATTTTTCTTTTTCCCCATTTATTTAAAAATAATCTATGAAAAACGGCTAAATCATCTATACTACCCACATTGTAAGACCTTTAAACCATTTTTTAACCCAAAATCATTAATGTTTGTGGAAAGAGCCTCATTTGTACATGAATGCGTCTGTCTCATGGAGTTCAAATTAATCTGTCATTTTATTAATATGTTTTCGAGTTGTGTAATGATTAGTAGCATCAAATTGTGGTATCTTAATTTGGGAATCTGAGAGCATATCATGAAGTTGTGCGGAAGAACAAGGGAGCATACTGGCAATATAGCTTGAATTCTAGCTTGGCCGGGAGGTGAAATTAAAGTGCTTGGGGCTGAATTGGAAGTAGTGGGTGATAGTAGTTCTAAGATGTTGAACTAGAAAAAGCAATGGATAGACTATAGGATGAAGTTGAGGTACTAGTAAGTGAGCGGGAAATATATAAGGAAGCTATACTAGAAAATGAAAAGGAATGATGTGCTTGAAAAAGGAAAGTAGAAGGTAAACTAGTGGATGAAGTGGATGTAGGAGATGAAGGAAATAATATTCTAGGTTATAAGGGTAATATGGGGATAAATGAATCTATAGATTGGATGGTGGAGGAAACTATAGATGATGTAGTGGTATCTAAATGGGGAATAGAAGGCTTAGATGTATGCTAGCAGAGTTGAGCCAATTCAATGTGGCTTCATCAATTTCCTTAAGGATAGTAGCATTAATCTCTTCAAGTTTGTACGGATTTCTAACTTTCTTTAATTCATAATCTACGCAATATTTTTTTGTTTTATTTCCAAAAATGAAATGAAAACGAGGGTCGAAAACAATAGTTTTTTAAATCGATTCGATTTGCTCTTGAATAAAGAATGTTCACATTTAAGATCAAACTCTGTATCTTGTGAACTTACTCACTCTTGTGGTAATGAATTGACACGTATTAATGAAACTTTTGCATCTAAATATTCTATACATTTTTTTATTTTTCCCTAATTACGTACGGATTTTCTACTATAACGAGCGGGTTTAGGATCGAGTTAGACACAGTATAGTAATTTTCCTAAAAGCGAATTACGATTTTTTATACTCACAACTTGTAAGCAGTCTTAAAGGTAAAAGGATGATAAAAATTGTTCCTTTAGGATCTATTTTACAACTAAGGATTGGTTAAGTCCCAGTGGAGTCACCGTGTTATCACTCTAGTAATTCTCTAAGTTGTGAGATTTTGATTTACGAGTTGAAAGAACTCTAGAGGTAACTACGAGACCAACTTTTAAACTCTGAGATCCTAGCCTTCCTAGGGTTGGAGGAGGTTCTCTCTATAAAATTTAACTTTGTTTTGATTTATAAAATAATAGGCTAGTTATGATTGTGCAATTTGGTTTTGGTTTGTTTGATTTGGTGGGAAAAATGCTTAACTGAGATGGATAGTGGGAAATCTATTTTTCCATTAGGCTGAGTCAAAATTCAAAGCGAGATGGAACTGAGATCAGGAACCAAAAGTCAAATTTTTTTAACGGAAAGATAGATAATCCTTTGAAGATCTAGGAAGGCTATTTGGTGAGGTGATATAATCGAGATAAAGAAAATGAAGAGGTTCTTTGATACGGAAAGGAAGTAGTAGGCGAGAGGTCAAACGAAAGAGGGGACCAATTAAGGGTTCCCTACTCTTGAAATCATTAGAAAACATAGAAGATAAACAATGACAAGTAGAAATATACGAATTAATATACGAATTATCATTCAAATTTGGAACACATATATGGATGTATGAAACAAGAAGATAAACAATGACAAGTAGAAAATACTTCACTTGGTAGCTCATCACATGAATCACGAAATATGATGCTAATTGGTTCAATCTGGTCTTGCTACTCGAATTTGAAACACAAAAGCCTTCAAGTGTAACAAAAATGACTATAGAAATATTCGACAATTGTTCTACAATAATAGCAAATGGTGAAGTATTTATACAAAAATGTTTACAAAATATCCTAGAATGCTTCTAGGAGATTATCTAAGGAAAATAGGAATATCTTTACAACAAAATGAGCGCGGTACACTTAAAAAATCGGCAAGTTGTCCTATTTATTCAAATAAAATAGAAACTAATTGTGGATTAGATGTACAATTTGGTACATCTTGGTGTCCTCTTTGTAAACTCGGATATTTCAAATGTTGTTTTGAAGGTGAATCTTCTTCTGTCTTATAATATTTCACTCTTGATTCCCTTTAACCTGGTACTCTTTAACTCGAAACTCTTTAATCTCTTGTAAGCTGTTTTCTTTCTTTTGTAAATATAGAATTTTGTTTTTCTTTTGTGAAAAAATACGACTGTTGTTTTATCCTTTTATCTACCTTTTAACTCGATAAATGTTAGTGATGCCGAGCTTCATCATCTTGGAATTTGTATCTTTTTCATCTTCTTGAAGTTTTCATCGGCCTCGGTATATGCAGAAGAATTTGGTTTTATGAAAAACAAACGTCTTATCTCATCTTTGAAATAAAATAAATCTTCAAAACTTACCGAGTAAGACTTTTCTTTTGTACGGATACCTTGTCCATATGTCTTCTTCTTGCTCTTTTGCATATTCTACGATATTTTTATTGTAATCTTCACGGGGCATAAGCTTATCATTTATGACCAAAGTGATAGGCAAACTTCTTTGCCTCAAATTTTCAAAGCTAACCATAAACTTGGTTATGGTTATGTTCATATTCTCACATTTCTCTTCAAGTTTCATCGGAGTTCTTCTTAGTGATGACTTTCCTTATTTCAAGGATTGTTTCGATCCTATCAGGTGATCTCAATTTCTTCTAATTCCTCTTTTGTGTTTATTTTTCGAGAAACTTAATCAATTCTATGGCTTGCTCGATTCTGTTACCCTAGCTCATCTTTAGTCTTATGAATTCTGCTTTAGTCTTGACTTTAGTAAATCTCTTTGTTCAAAGATCACACAGATTAAGGGCCACACATTAATGATGCCTTCAATGATTTTGTTCCATAATTGGTTTTTCACATACTATATTGGCTCCTTTAAGGTTAAATCCTTGAAGTTCTTGAGTTCTTCATTTAACCTGTTAGCCCTTTTCTCCTTGAGTTTTGGCATTGGTTTGGGATAATTTCTTTGTATCTTCAAGATTGTCTATCACTTTCTTTAATGTTAATTTCACTTGTTTGAAGTGACATTTCTTCCATGGCTTTTACTAGTTTACGGCCTCATTTGTGATGGTTGTAGCGACATCTGTATTTGTTATTGGGACATATGTATCTTCATTTCAATAGTGCTACTATATGCTTGAGGTTTAACTTGGGCTTCTTATTGTACCTTAACTTGAACCTAATCTCGGTGGTGGTTTTAGCAACATAAGAACCTTCTTCTGCGACTCTTTTGGTGCTTTCTTTGCTTCGGTTACGGTTGTAAAAGTGTAACTAGTATCACCTTGCTTTACGCATCTACAAAGTGTTTTCTATCCACTCAATATGACTAACATATTTCTCGATCTCTGGTTTTCTCGTGAATGTATAGGGTGTTAGCTTGCTTAACCCTCATTTTTACTTAATATTCCTTGTGGATCATAGTTCCAAGAGAAACTCTCTTCCGTCATGCTCTAGTAACTATTTGTTTGCTTTTGTCTCTGCATCTCTTTGATTACAAATGAGGGTCCACTTGATTCTTCAACTTAAATTGTGTTTTCTTTTTTAACGCTGGAAGTTGATTGAATCAAAATCTAAGATTTTACGATGTATTCAAGGCAAAAACCCTCATTGGTACATATTTGGGTAATTTTTCGGGCAACGAGATTAGACTTAAAAACTGCGGTTTCTATGTGTTTTCATACAAATACCAATCTCCGGTTTTGGTCTATTACGATAGTTGTAAAACCTTCTTCATTTAATCATTGATCCTTGGATGTTCGGTGTTATTTGTTAACATATTTATCCAATGGATGAATAAAGAAGTCTAAAAACTTTGTATAAGTAAACTACTGTGGACTCTTCTTTTGAGTCAAGATATCCAAAAAATGGCCCAGAAAGAGGATTTCACTTCTATGTCGAGCTTAAGTTCTTTGAAACTTATGCGCTTGAAAATGCAAAAACGTATGGAAGAGAAAATATTTGTGTCTAAACACTCCTTCGGTTAGAAATTTAACCGGTTGTTCATGAATGCTTCGCAAGCCAATGTACTCGACGTAACTAAAGATAACGGATGGAGGTTGTCTGTTGGTGTAAAAGTAGATAGGAAACACAAGTGGATTCATGTACGCTCATCGATGAAATACCTAGGATGAATTATGGCATGGAAATGACATTCCTTAAACATTAAAATTTTGAAGTGGAATATGGAGGATTTGATTTGAGGAAATTTCACATGTAGGCATGAATACTTGAAAGATATAGAATCTTTGGGAAAATTAAGACGATGTACAACTTGGTAAAATCTTCTATTGACAAAGAGACTGGTTTGGGATCCTATTTCGGTTGTAACATACGGTTTATGGACTCGGCGGTAATTGTAACGGTAATTCTTTTTGTTTGAATTTATTATTTCTCTTTGTTCGGGCACTTAATAGTGCTAACACAATACGATAATCTTGGACATGGATGGTGTTGGAACAACATATTTTGGCAAGTTTGATTCCCAAATTTGAACTTCTTCCACCTGATCTAAAGAATTTTCAAAGCTCTGGTTGTGAAGTTCTAATAGATGGAATTCTGCAATTAGATGCTGTTATTTTGTGAGTCACATCTTGCTAATGGGGTGTGCTCAATGTACGGGATGTTGTAGAGGATTCACAAAGATGGTAGTCTTGGAGGACATAGCTGATAGATTTAGGCATTTAGGGTTTAGGACTACAATATCACATTTTTAGAGCTTCTGGTTCTTAGTAAAGATTAAATATTTTACGAAGTATTCTTGACTTTTACGGGGGTTTTTGGATGAAAATAAGTAGAATATGGTTCTATCCTTGAATTTATCCTTCAATTTCAATCTTCAAATGTTTCATGATTCTCATTGGTTATGAAATAAGAAACAAGGGTTTCTTAGGCTTTTCGATGGATAATTGGGTTAAATATTGTTTGAAATCAAGCACGAGAGGTCAAGTTACCTTGAGAGGATTTCTAGGCTTTAATTGGAGTTTTATACGTTACACGCATAAAATTGAAAAAAATCAATATTTTTTCCTTCTAAAACTAAGCGCGGTATAAAACAAGGTTTTATAAAAACATTTACATGGTGTAGCCTCATTTTTTGGACAATTTTAAAGGATTTCTTGGAATATTCTTATACGAGGTTTCAAATGTGCTTTTTAAATTGATAACAAGCTGCGATTTCTTTAATACATGTTTACGTAGGTATGGGTCTTTGAAATAAGTTCGATGCGTTTGACAAGTCCGCGGTAATACACGGAAGCAATTCTCGACTTCCGGCTATCTTCAACGACAATAAGTAGGCACTCGCAGTTGCAGGCATACAAACTGAAAATACTTCGCTTTGTGAGGCGATAGGGCAAATATAGTGAAGTATAAAGCAAGGGGAATAATGGTGTTTTCGAGTTTATTAGGCTTTTAGGTTTAAATTGGTGTGATACCTGGTGGTCATGTCGGGAAATAAGCGGTTTTCGGGCTTCAAAGGCTAGAAACCGCGAGTGGTTATCATGTGCGTTTAAGGTGGTAAGTGGTTTATTTGAATCGGATGCGATCCAATCAAAATGGGCCATGTGGAAAACGGAAAGAAGCTAAAACAACCTATTTCGCGTGGAAAGGAAATTTATTTTAGTCGCGCAACTTAAATTGCGATATGGGCTTTCAATCGTCGGATTTGGGAGCTTGAGTGCGAATAGCGGAGATTTGATATGGAGATGCTCGGCATTTGGAGGTGGGTCAGGAGTTTCGTAATATGGTGGGATAGGTTTTTAACTTTCTAAATATAAATTTATAACGTTAAAACCTTGTGTTATATGATTTGCGGGGTAAAATCATATGTTTTAATTAAAACATTAATCGAATGTTTTGACGATAGTGATGGCGTGGGTATTGTTATATGATAATTAAACCTTTTGAAAAGTGTTTTAATACCATAGGCGGTGTATTTTTGTATTTGATATGTTTAAACCTATGGGAATAAGAGACGAGGATTTATTTTCAGCACATGGGATATATAACATAGGTTTAAACTTTAAATAAATGGGTTTGGGGGTTATTTACTTATAAAGGATTTAATAATATAAGTTAAGAATTAATATAAGAAATGAATGTGTAATGTATGAAACGAATTAAAATACATAATTTAAAACTAAGTAAAGTGTAAAAATAGGCAATAAAGCATAGTTTTTTCCCATTTTTATTTTTTACATGAACTTAGGATAAATGTATTTTGTAGAGTTTTAAAGGGGTTTCGAATGAAGATGAAATTAATTATGTAGGGTTTTTACTTTACTAAGAAAAAGGGTATTTTACTAAGGAAAAGGGATTATGACTTTGGAAGAGAATTAGTATGCGTCAGAATGGGTTTTATGTGATCAATATTTTTAACCAATCGGTTATCAAACCTTGGGTACACGGTCCTAACGGAAGTCGGAGAAATATATGAGCCTCTTTAGCGAAGGTTTAGAATATTTTGAATCATTGTGGGGAGGGGAATTAGTAATTTTTTTGTGCGATGATGCTTTATTACATGTTTTCTAGCTTTGTTTTCTACCTACCCATCATTATTATTTCTAACATTTTTACTTCATTTTTATGGGTGCATTTAAGCTTGCAACCCTAAATCAATTTTTTTTCAAACATAAAAAATATCTAAGTCTAACTTATTTCTGTAAGAGTTCGAGATTAAAGCTGGCTTTGAGCTTATCATTTATTCTCTAACTATCTACGATTTGTAAGTTTATACGGTTTGACATATCTTTATTCTCTATCTAAAACATGAAATTCAATGCATGAAAAGTTAAGATTAAGTTGTTTAATTGATCATGATTATAGTATTTGTCAGCAATCTACACATAATCTTTATTCTTATGATCTAAAAATTAAATAGCTGAGTAGCATTTTGACTTTTCTCACTTTCATGTCTTATTTTCTCTTTTTTCTTTTGGGTCTATCATTTCCTAAGTCCTTTGATACTTCTTTTTAGGACTTTTACACTCTTTTCATTTTTCATTTTTTTCATTTTCAAAATATGGGAAAACAACTTGCGAGAAAGAAAGGTATGTACATATTTACAAGACTATCAAAGTCAGTTCAAAATTACGAACCCTATTATTATAGGACCCTAACACAACTTACCAAGATTAAATAGTTTGGTAAGTATTTTATTCTCTAACCTATTCAACAAAATTTAAAATTGTTCATTATTATTCCTTTTTTGGTGTTTTCTTTCTTTTCTTTTTTCTTTATATCTTTTTCAATATACCCTCTTTTCTTTTTCTTTTTTCATATTTTTTTGGAAATCATTTGAGTATTGAAAATCATATAAATATGAAATTTCAACTATGAAATATTGAATCACCTTGAGATCCTATAATTTATAGGACCTAACAGTAGCTACTGGCGGGGGATGGCACTTCTCCGAATGAAGTGTCAAGAACCTAAGACCAGTAGCCTTGAATGATCCTTTTTTTGCAAAATCTTCATCTAATTTATTTTTCTATTTTATGACAGCTCATCAAACTAGTCTTAGGGCCTTCTCCATGGGCTGCAACCTTGGTTAATGAATTATTCAAATCACAAACTATAAAACTGTGGTATTTAAAATGATGAAAAACCAACCTGAATTTTTTTAAGAGAAATAGTGCTTCAACATCCTGCCATTGACAAAAACTTCAAATATCTCTTTTCCATCCAACTCTTAAAGTAAATATGGATTGTTTCCTCTAAAAGCATCAACGATGTATGGCCCTTGCCAAATATTGTCAAATTTTGCATGTTTAACTTTGTGTTCTCTTCTGGAATCCCATTTCAAAACCTTGTCTCCTAAATTAAAATAATTATCCTTTGTTCTTTTATCAAAAATATTCTTGATATTATCTTAAATTACTTGAATTTTGTTATAAAATTACTCTCTATATTGTTGCAACTGGATAGTTTGATTGATCCTTCTATGTATATCATCTGGTTCAGCTTGAATTTCCTGAATGATCTTCATGACTGGAACTCCTAAAGAAGAAGGAAAAACTGCATCCATCCCATAAACCAATTGGGATGGAGACATGCCAATCGATTTTTTAGTAGTAAGTCTATCACCCCAAAGAGCATTGATCAACTTGTTTGACATGATTTCTTGTTATCTTGCAAGAGATTTTTGATGATACCTATGACAAAAATCCACCATTTTATTGGACTTGAAGGCTACAAAATTATTAGTGATTATTTTTCTAGGACAACCAAATCTAGAAAGGATATTGGTTTCAAGGAATTTTATAATGACAGAATCAATGGCATTTCTAGGAGTGACTTCTATCCATTTAGTAAAGTATTATGTGGCAGTGAGAATCCATTTATGCTAGGCAGAGGATGGGGGATGAATTTATCCAATGAAATATAATCCCCATTGTTGGAAAGGGCTCTCAACAGAAATAGGCTTCAAGGTTAAGGGCATCAATTTTATGTTTCCTTCAAAAATTTGGCATTCGTGATAGGCAGTGACCATCTTGTGGACGTCAGGAAAAAGGGTAGGCCAGTAGAAACCAGTCCCCATGATCTTGTTAGCAGTGGTTTTCTAATAAAAATGGTCACCACAGTCACCTCCATGGAATTTCTGCATAACTTTATCTGCATCATATTTTAGCAAAAAATTGAGTAAAATACCTCCAATATCTTTCCAATACAAAAAATTTTCCAAAATGCAGAATTCGATAGCTTTCAATTTTATAAATCTTGCTTTATTTTTGGATAAAGTAGGAGGAGCATTCAAATTAAACAAAACATACAAGATATATACATACCAAGGAGAATTTAGGAATGCTTCATCAATTTGTGGAGTCGACAGTTCCTCTTGATCATCCAATGAATGAACCATGTTAATGTCTAGTGCATGAAAATTTGATTCAGCCATCAATTTGTCTAATCCTTCCCCTTTAATCAATTTGGTAGGTTTGATTTCCACATTATATTCCAAAATAACAGTAATCCATTTGCCTCTTTTTCCATCAGGACCATTTTGTGTTATGATGTCTTTGACTACTGCACTGGGCACATAAGCAATAATATGTGAATGTATAATGTAAACTCTGAAATCCTTTAATGCTTTAATCAGAGCATAAGCATGTTTTTCCAAGATATTGTATTTCAATGATGCATCTCTCAATTCCTTGCTGAAAAATGTTATTGGCTGGTCATGTCCTTCTCTGTTTTTCTCTAATAAAACATCAACAATAGTATGTTCAAAAGCAAAAGAAAAAAATATCAAGTCTTTGGTAAAATATGGGCTAATTAGGACTGGAGCTTTGGTAAATGCTTGCTTGAATAGATCAAAAGATTATTTAGCTTCAATGTTCCATTTAATTTCTGAATCTTTTTTAAGCATGTCGGTTATTGTTCTCAAAAGTTCTGCAATATTGGGTATAAATCTCCTCAAAAAGTTGATTTTACCAATGAAAGATTGAAGTTCTTTGAGATTCTTGGGATGACTAATTTTGAGTATTCCTTCAATCCTACTAGGGTCGATTCTGATTCCATATTGAGAGATAACGTGACCCAACATCTTTTCTTCTTCAAGTACAAACAATGTTTTATTGGGATTCAGGGAAATTCCAAACTTTCTACATTTTTCAAAAACTCTTCTCAAATGTGCTAAGTGTTCTTCTTTAGTTTTTTAATATACAGTAATATCATCGAGATATATCACAATAAAATGACCAATTTCATCTGCAAAACCTATTTCCATGTCCCTTTGAAAAGTAGGTCCAGCATTCATTAATTCAAAAGGCATTTTTACATACATGAAAGTCCCCCAAGGAGTAGTAAATTTTGTTTTGTCTTGATCATCAGGATGTACTAAAACTTTTTATAACCTGAAAATCCATCTAACAAAGAGATCCTATTGGCAACTACTACCCTCTGCAATATGTGATCCATTTTTGGTAAAAGGTAGTTGTCCTTAAGAAATATTTTGTTCATATTCCTAAAATCAATGCAAAGTCTAATTTCACCTATTTTATTTCTTGTAGGAACAATGTTGGATACTCATTTTTAATATCTGAGTGGAACTATGATTCTGGATTCATACATTTTCTTGATTTCCTTCTCAATCAAAGACATAAAGATATGATTCATCCTCCGCAGTTTTTATTTAAAGGTTTTTTATCCTCCTTGATTCGAATTTTGTGTTTTATAATGCTAGTATCATAAGATTTTAGGTCCTCATAGCTCCAAGAAAATACATATATGAATTATTTAAATAGAGCTATATATCTTCGTTTGTAATGATAGGCAGTGATTTTAACAATTTTATGATTTTGGGATTTTTTTCAATGCCCATGTTACACTCTTTAATGTTTGTACCTATTGGTTCCACTTTGGTTTTCTTAGCCACATCATTAAAGTCAAACAGTTCTTATAAAGGGACCAGCCCTCTAGGAAGGATATTATCTTTGAGTTGCAGTACTTCGAATTCCTGTTTTTTTGGGTCTTTATGTATCTATGTTTTATGTATAGTTTTATTTGCTGAAATATTTACATCAGAAACAACGGATTTTTTTTCTACACTAAGTTGTGCATCAGAATGACTATCTTCTTCACAATCTAGATCTATATTTCTATCTTCAAATTCATCCTTAGATTGTAAGAAACCTTAAATTTGTTTGTCACTACCAAATACTTGCCAATATCTCATGTTATTTGGCACAGAAGGACAATATTTAAACTCTATTGTGTATTGTTTATTTGGGTGAGGCAATTGACATGTGCTTGTTGAAAAGGATAAACCATTTGCTAGGACATTTTGATTTCTGGAGATAACTGCTAAATCATATTCATCAAATGTTCTTAAGAAATCAAGTACAACATTTCTGTATGCTCTCAACCTGGGATGTTTTGCAGCATATTGTCCCTTTATTTGTTTTATGACTAATTCAGAATCACCATGCACAGAAATCCTCTTAGCTCTTAATCTTTTCAACAATTGTAATCCTAAGAGTAGGGCTTCATATTCTGCTATGTTGTTTGTGCACTGAAAATTTAGCTTGTATGAGTGACCTTGTGCACGATTGGTCTTTGCATTATACACCCAAATACCTACTCCTGAGCCTACTTTTCTGTATGAGCCATCAAATATCATATTCCAAAGAGGTTCATCTTCAGGATCTTGTTGTATTGTTTGTATTTGGAAGTCATGTTTTCCTTAAGATCATTTTCTGTGTGGGTAACCTGTAAATCAATGTCTCCATCATTATAAATAATGAAGGAATCAAGGTTAGTATGAACAAAGTACAAAGAGTAATTGTGTGGTTTTTCTTAAATACTTCCCATGTACTTCATTAAGGTTTCCCTATACAGTTTCCCCATGAGCATGATAAAAGCATGCCATACTTAGGAGGGATGTTAGCTACAACTGTATCCCTCACTAGACTCTTTTCTAGTATCATCTAACTTTTCTAGAATCAAATGAGTACAAATATTTGTAAGGTCTAGTGATTTCAAGGCCATCTTCTCCATAACAACCTTTGGCATAAGATGATATGATGCACCTCAATCCAACATGGCATTATGGAGAACTTTTTCATGAATGTTAAAACTGACATAAAAGGGGGGGACACCTCCTTCTTGGGGTTTTCCATCAACTTACAGCCCAAACAAAAGTTTAGACTGATCATCATTTAAATTAACAGTATTAGTAATATCCCCTATGTTTAGCACCTTTAGGACTTGAGACCTATACACATTCTTGTTGATCGATTCACTAAGAAGAATGGATATTTTCAATTTAGCAAGTTCATTCTCAATGTTGAATGGTGTTTGAACATTGAGCAGATTTGGAAAAATTGGTTCTTTCAGCCACTACTTTTTGGGTAAATTCATTTTTTTTACTTGTACTAGGAATATCAGTTTGAGCGATTTTGGCAGGGATATCAACTATTCTCTTAGTACTGTTTTTTGTTTTCTTCTTTTCTGAATTATTCATTGTTTTCTTTGAATTTGCTGTTGTTTTCTTGAGATCAATTTGAGAGACTTTTTTGGCAGTATTTTCTAAATTCGTTTTATTGGAATTGTCTAAGTTTTTCTTGCTTCTAAGGTTATATTGTCTGTGAACTTCCACGTTGGCATTCTCAAATCCTTTTTTATAATCATCAGATTCCTCAGATTCTTAACTCTATTTGAGTTAATGAAAATAATTCCTATTCTTCGTGGGTGAGAAAAATAGAGTCATCTTCATTAATTCCCATCAAATTTATCTGAATTTCTTATACTTCCTCAACTACTCCTTCATCCTCATCAGCATAACTTTCTTAGAATGGAGTCCTAATCTGATGATCAGGACTTCTTTGCTCTCTTTGTCTTATCTGAGGAGGATTTCTCCTAGGATTTTGGTTTTTGTTTTGAGGAGGTGGTTGATTTTCCCTAGGAATATTTATCTCATTTAAATAGATTCTCTTCATCACTATCTACATAGTTATAACCAATGAGTCTATTTTAGCATCAGATGTGGAAGTTGAAGGTTCTTCTCTTATAGTAACTCTTCTATTAGTTCTCATTCTAGCTCTTTTTGATAACAAGTTGGCTTCTACACTCACTACATCCCTTTGCATTTGAGTTTATTTCCCTTAGCTGATAAGACGTTTCTGGTTCAAAACAATCTGGGAATTTCACCAATGCTAAACCTTGTGTTTGTTTTATGTGAGCAAGTATTGCATTATATAAATTGTTGAATCTAGTGCAATAATCTTGGACACTTTTAGTTGGGGCTCTTCTAATATTTTCATATTCATATAAGATTTGAAGAGGGTTCTTTTTTACTTCCCACCTATTTAGGAATGTTTGATGAAATACAGGGATGTCATTGATATTATTTTCAGGCAAGGCTTTGAACCATTTCCTAAATTCTCCACTAAGACTTTGAGCAAACATTCTTAATTTACACTTTCTTCATCCACCTCTTGAAGGTAAAAACAATCATTCATTTTTTAAACATGTTGTTGGGCAGTTACAAGACCTGTTCCATCATATAATGTAATTTTTGGCTGGTAATCATGTGGCATAGATGGAAAAGATGATGGCAGCACCAATGGGGCATATCTAACTACCATGATTGGTGGAGGTGGTGGAGGAAGGAGAACAGTGGATGAAGTAGGATGGATAGTGGGAGAAGATATTTGTGTAAATTTTTGAGTATGGGGATGAACAAAAGTAGTGATGGGGATTTTGGAAGCAATAGGACTAGCTGACTTAAAATGGGTAGTCTGAGAGGTAAAAAAAGAAGTTGTTATAGTCAATGGAGTTAATTATAAATATTGTTGGAGGTAAGAATCATCAAAAGTTGAAGTAAAATTTGTTACCAAATATTGAAGAGTGTCAAAATCCTGGAGAAGCTGAATATCAGATTGAATTTGTGAGTAAAATTCTCACACTGGACTTTGTTGCAATATAGATGGATCAAATACTGGCTGGTTAGTCTAATTCTCAGATTTGGTCCTGAATAAACCTTGTTCAAAATGTAAATCAAATTGAATGTCTTGTAAAGTGACAAAGCTTTCAGGGAGGGAATTTGGTCTATGGAGAAATTGGCTACTTGTTTGACTTTTAGTTCTAGGATTTTTTCTTAAAATCTTCTCAGGATTGTCCACTATAGGAGGGGGATTTGGATCAGGATGGGATCTAGTAGAGATCCTTTTAGGAGCCGAAATTCAGATCAAAAGCACATTAAAACTAATTATTTTCAAAAACTGAAAGAAACCAATCTTAGAAAACACTTTTATCATACAATTCTTTTAACTAGGGTTTCTGAATTTCGAATGAATTTTTTTTTTTTTTAGTTTATGTTCCCCAATATGGTCGCCACTATGTTATCATTATATAATTTTAAGATTGGAAAGAATAATCATAAAATGACAACATTAAAACCATTTTGGAGCCTAGGATCTATCCCTCCTAGACTCAGAGAGGGATCTCTATTTAAGATTTAGCTTTGTTTTTTATGAGTTCTTATATTAGGCTAATATACTAATAATTTGGTTGGATTAAGGGATCTATTTAAATATTTCCATTGGGCTATGGAGTCATAACAGGCTTGGTTATTGCATCAATTTTTCCAAAGCATTCGCAAGGCAAGCTAACTATAGTTACTGGATCTTAAAACATAATGAATCATGAGATGAAAGAAAGAGTGAATTCAGTAGTGGTTGAAAAGCAATCAAGAATTATTTAACCAGACTTCAAAGGAAAAACATTTATATTATAAATACAGCAAGAATTAAGGTGCTCTATTAGCAAATCTCGTTATTCGAATTTTTGTTTTACAATTAGAATTAAATGATACACTGGAAGAAATAACATTGGAAAACATTAAACACATCAAAGAAAAGACATCACCAAGTAAATACAGCTCAAGAATCTTGCAAAATGGTCCTTTATTATTGATGCTCCATCTCGAAAATTACAATGCTCCAATAGAAAAGCTTACAATATAGAGTCTAACCCCTAATACTGAACATAAATGCAGTATCTAACTAATTCCTAGTGATTTCCGTATCTACATGGGAAATCTGCTATTTATTACAATAATGACTAAAAATTGACAAATGTGACCACAAAGTGGACATGATAGAATGATTGTGACATGTGTTCATAATCTTCATAAGGACGTTACTGTGTGCTTTGTTGTGTGGTTGTGCTGACATATTTAGATAATTTGATGTTAATATGTTGAGATGATACACTGGTTTTCAGAATTAATTGATGTGATGAGTTTTTTGTTCCGCTGATGCGTTGAGTTGTCACCCTTCTTGGTAATCACATAATTTCTCTCACTGTTGTGCATTTGGTATCTTGATCTTGATTAACTTCCTATAAATATCATCGGTCTCTGTGTACTTCATAAAATTTGGCCTTAACTGAAAAATATGCTTGATTTCATGTTGTATGTATAAATCATTGTCCATAGCCTCTAGGAAGGCTCTTCGAGTCATTGATCCATTTATTCCAGCAAACTTAGTTGTGTCTTTGGAAATCTCCTTCAAATTCTTTACATAATCTATCATGTGCATGAGCTTATCATTTATCACAAAAAGAGATGGAAATCCTCCTTTGGTCAGTGGTTCGATTCTATTGAAGAATCTGCTGACACCAATTTGTAACTGATGACACTTTTCCCCTACTTGTGTGACCAAACTATTTTTGTTGAGTACGTTCTTAACCTATCGGATCATTTTTGTTCTATCCTCCACCCCTAATGCTTCCAATTCAAACCTGTCCTTGGAATTCAACAATTTGATAATATTATTTTTTGTTTCAGGCATGCCTGTCATCTCTCTGTGTGCTTTATCTATGGCATCATTCACTAGTCCAATAAGATCTCTCTGTTCAAATATATTTTGAATAAAAGGCCATGTCTCATTCATGGAGTCAACAATACTAGTCCAAATAATTTATTTTTTCTGGCCAATAGTCTGTCCAATAGAAGTTTCACTCTCTTCTTTGATTAATTTCTCAATCTGTTTCTGAGCTCTCTGTATCTCAATTTCATGAGCATTGTCTGACCTTTTCTTCAAATCCTTTAGGATGTTGAATTCTGCTTCTAGCTCTTTGATCTTTGTTTTTTGTATGGTCATCTTATCCATGGCTTTGGCCAGCTAATCTACGCCACCTGATGTGCCTGTAGAGGTTGGTGTAGCTGTAGTGATGGATGCAATAGGAACATCCTCCAAAGGAAAAATGGCGATGTTTTCTTCTTTCATCAGTTTTTCCATCTTTGTATCCATCTACTTTAGTTGTGCAAACTGCTCCATGATTAACTTCATCATTTTAGCTTCCTCTACTTCATTTTCCTCAACTTCCTTTGTCAAAGGGTCTTCAGTTGCTGTCATTTTGATTTTTTTATGAGGGAAGCTATATTAGCATTCTTCTTCTTCAATATCTCTTCCACAACTTCTACATTGGTTGGGTCATACCCAATCTTTACCAGTAATTCCACCAGGGATTTGATTCTTGTATATTTGGCCAAAGAAGAGATCTTCTCAATTTTAATCTGAGATTGAAAGTTAGCCAATATACATGTAGTTTAGATAGGCTCATGGTAGTTCTTGTCACTATGGAGCAAATCATCTCTCCAGTCTGTTTATGCATCTCCATCTGGTCTATGGGATGGATGTTCTTCACACCAAATTCAAAAACAATGTGCATGAATTCTGCAAGTGTTTTAGGCTGAGATATTTGTGCTTCTAAGAAATCCATTCCCATCTTTCCTTTCTCTGAGTCAAAGGCTGATAAAATCTAGCTCTGTGAATTGCTTGTCTGCTTCCAAAACTAGTTGTAGGTGTTGGTTTCCAAGATCTCATTCTTTCTTTTGTTTTCCCTGAATGTATCATAGATGTTCTCCTCCTTTCCTCCTGTAGTAGCAGTAGATGTAGGAGTTTGTAAGTTCTGATTCTGGAATGGAATGGTGACTGAATATGTTGAAAATATTATTTGGCCACCTGCTAGACATGAACTTGGATAATCCATGATGGTGGTGATTGCCTTATGCTCTTTTTCACTGCTTTGATCAATGTCCATGTGGACTCTAGCTCTCTTTCTATACTTCATTTTAAACCTTCTGCTAGATGTATCAGTCTTTATATCAGACTGATCAACTCTTGGCCTCTTCCCTGTTGTCTCTTTCTCTGACTCTTTTCCCTTGTCTTCTTTGTCTTTTGTAGTTGATTTTTCCTATGGAGTAGTGGTTTGAATACTTGAGGTTGAGATCACGTGTTCTTCAGCTTCATGTAGTGTATTTGCTGCCCACTCTGCTTGATTCATAAATTGTTCAATATCAAGCCTGTGAGTGCGGATGTAAGGGGTTGATTTGTTCTCTGCCATTTTCTTGGAAATAATACCCATTGCGTCATATGACCAAGTGAAACTGTGATTGAATTTCATGTCCCTTGGCATCTTATCAGCCTCTTCTCCTACTGCTCTACTATTGCAAATAAAAGGACCAATTTGGGACTTGGTCCTAAATTGAGATTTATTCTTGGTAGATACAAAGTGCACCTCATCTGCGTTGATCATCTTCCTTATGTTTTCCAGGGCAAATATCCTCATGGGGAGGAACTTTGGCTGCTTGTAAGGGGCCAACTCACACCCATAAATTCTGATCTCAGTATAATTTTGGTACAAGTGCCAATCTCCAGTTCTCACTTGATATGATAATTGAATGATTTTCTTGATTTCCTCATTAATCCTTGGTTCCACTAAACTGTTGAGTATGCTCATTTTTGGATGAACAAAGAAATCAACAAATATCTTATATGGGTAATATTTTTTCTCCTTCATTAACATGGTTGTCCAAAAGATGACTAATTGAGGCTAAGATTCATCATTAACCTTCCTCATTGCAAATTGGAATTTGTTAGCCTGAAAATAGACAAACATATAAACCAAAACTGAAGTGTATTTGAACACTTCCTATGTGTGGAACTTTAGAAATTGATCATGGATGGAATTAGCTATGAATTGGCTAAATTTGAACATGATTGAGGGCTTAGAATATTTTGAAAGAATAGAAAGAAAACCTATCATGGCCTCATCTATCCACTGGTCTGAATGACACCCTAATAAATATGAGAGGATAGTGACAATGTGTTGCGTTCTATCAGGGAAAGTGGATGAGGGATATGGAGTATTATTTTTGGGTAGTGAGGCATCAGTTTCCATGAAAAGCTCTAATGTTTTGGCTTTGCTAGCAAAATCCAGTTTTTGGTATAGTTCCCTGAGAGCTTCATAAGAAAATGGAATAGTTTCTTCAACAATGGGAGCCTACATCATTTGTAGGATTGACTAGGCATTGACAGTAAAGAGTACTTCTCCTATGGGGGTTACTACAGCCCTTTGGTTAATGTCATAACATACATGGAATTTCCTTACAAATTCGGGGCAGTTGTGGGTCTTTGGGAATATGAAGTAGGGTAATTTGGTCTCCCATAACCCTATACCATCAACTTCACCTATTAGCTTATCCTCAAGCCAACAGTAGAGATTGAATAAATTGAAATCTGACTCTGTCTCATGGATTTATATTCTTTGTCAGCTATAGCCACATGATCCAGGTCTACCTAGGGGTAAACCATAGGATTAAAGGGCTAATGATCCTTCTTTGGAGGCATTGTTGTACTTGAAAAATAAACTAACTGTGTTTTTCATTGTTGTAGAGAAGAATGGGATTAAAATAAAATGGGAATGCAGAAAGGGAGCTTTTGCAAATCAAAAGGGAGAATGGGAAAAAGAAAGGGGATTATAGAAGAACTTTTTTTAACCTGTCAGGGAATTGAAAACCTTTTTGCGCCTGTCTTTTGTTGTAAAACCTTTACAAATCAATCACCTGCGAAAATAGAATACAAGAACAATGGTAAAACTTGCCACAGGTGTGGGAAAATTATTTTATAAGGTGACTTTGTAATCGTTGACATGGTGTGGGATCGTTGGTTAAAGGCCTAAGCCATTTAATGTCTAACGGACCTATGGTGGGAGCGGAGCTGATTGGATGGAGGGGACAGAAATATGTTTTCGTGAAGCAATGGTTATACAATGGTCAGAGGCGAAGTGGTTTGGTTATGGTAGAAAACTGCTTTTCACAAGGGGTGTAGGTCGTTAAGCAGTAAGAAATTGGAGGGCGGGTTGGGAATAATTTGGGTGCGACAAATAGCAGGAGGGTGGTTTGGAATACCGTCTATTTCAGCCCCTTACGTTAACGTTCGAAATATGAGGGGGAGGGGGGGAAAAAACATCTATGGACTATCGGATGAAGAGGAGGGCGCAGAAATGGGATGTGAGATGGGGGATGTTTAGTGATGATGGGACGGGTGGTTAGATGGTGGGGTCAGATGAGAGAATGTATGGCAGGGGTATAGTTCAAAACTTAGGATATATGAACTATGATACAAATATGTCAAAAGGTGTTTTCAATGAAATTTTTAGAATAAAAACAACTTTTTTGTTTTGAATTTTCCCTTTTTATTCCAATAAATACATGAAACCCTTAGGATAAATATGGAGTAAATTTCATGTTTCCTTTATTCTTTCTTCTTTGCATCCCTACCTACCCATGTCACTAATCTAACATTTTTTTTTCTTTTGAAGGGTTCATTTAGACTTGCAGACCCAATTCATTTTCCTCTAAGACTCTAACCTACATATATCCTTATTTTTTCCATTGACTCAGATTAAATTGTTGAGTCAATTTTATTTCTACCTATCTACTGATATGCCAAGTTTAAATAGTTTGGAGAATCCTTATTTTCTAACCTATCAATAGAAAATTAAAATTGTACAATCATGCTTAAATTGTATGATTGAACAAGCTTATCTAATCAATAGTTGCATTTTGATTTGCAGCAGTTTTAGTATTATTCTTTTTGGGGTTTTTCTTTCTTTTTCTTTTTCTCTTTTGTCTTTTTCCATATACCCTCTTTTATTTTATTTTTTCTCATACTGTTTCGAAACAATTTGAATATTGAAAATCATACTCAATATGAAATTTCCAATCACGAAATACTCAATCACCTTGAGATCCTATGATTTATAGGATACTAACACCAAAAATTCCATGGAAATGCTTTCCCAAAGAAGACTAGGTACAAGGGATGCTATAGACCTTGTTTCCTGTTACTAGGCTTGTTGGTACAACAAAGAATATTTCCTCTTATGAACCTAGATACATGCTCTTGCATATTGGTCCAATACACATACCTTTTCAAGTTAGCCACGACCTTCCCTACAAAAAAGTGCCCTGCAACCTTCGAGGTGTGAGCCTCTCTAATTAGCTGCAATGACTAACCTGTAGGAACATGTAGCTTAACCAGCTTGTAGATTTTCCTGTCCTAAATATGGTATGCAATGGCATTGTCGCCATTGTGCACATGAATCTAACTCTTCAACTATTGATACACCTCATTTAATTCCTCATCTTCCAAATATTCCCCTCTGTATGCATCATGGGTGAATGTATCCATGTGCATGAGAGTCCCCAAAATTGTGATTTTTGATGTGGGTGGCCTTGAAAGTAGGTTGACCAACTTGTTTGTGTTTCCCTTGTTATACTCGATCACCAAATTAAACTGTTTTAAAAACCCCATCCACTTGTAATTCCTGGTCTATTGTACCTTAATTTAGGCCTGCAAGTACTGTAACAGATGGTGATTTGTGTGTATTATTGTCTCCTTTCTCATTAGATAGTGCTTCCACTTCTTCACAGCTTGCACCATGGAATATAGCTCCTTATCGTAGGTAGGGTACTTAAGAACTTCCCCATGAAATACTTCAGAATGGTAGAAAATGGGCCTTCCTCCTTACATCAAGACAGATCCCATAGCATACCCACTCTCATCTGTCCCCACTTCAAAGGGCCGATGCAAATTTGGGAATGTCAGAACTGGTACTTGACCAATATTATTCTTTAGCTCCTCGAAAGCCTTCTAATTACCTTTTACCCATTGGAAATTCTTACCACTTGTTGTTATGGCATGAAACAGTGTTGCTATCACTAAAAATGAGGCTATGAATTTCCTTGGGTATTTTGTTGCCCCAATGAAACTCCTGACCTCAAAAACATTAGTAAGCATCGGTCATTTCATGATAGCATCCATCTTTGAAGGATCTATCTTCAGTTCCCCTCCACCAATCAGATACGCAAAATACACGAAGGACTGTTGCGTAAACTCACACTTGAGATTTTGTAGCAGTAGGTGCTTCTTCAATGTTTCCAGCACCTGCGTCAAATGTGAAATATGCTCCTCCCCGGTGGCACTATATACTAGTATATCATCCAAATAAACAATAACAAATGAATCTATCAAATGACATAGTACATAATTCACTAATATCATAAATGTAGCTAGTGCATTACGTAAGCCAAATGGCATAACTAACCACTCATACAAACCTTTCCTAGTTTTGAAGGCAGTCTTCCATGTATCTTCTTCTTTGACTCAAACCTCGTGATATCTAGACTTAAATTCCATCTTGGTGAAGTAATTTTCTTATTGCAACTAATCTATCATATCATCTCTCATTGTCATGGGGTATCTGTTCTTTAGCGTGATTTTATTCAATGCCTTGCAATCTATACACATCTTCCAAGTCCCATCCTTCTTTGGCACAATGATGATGGGTGACCCACATGGTGATGTACTCGTTCGAATGACACCTTGTTCCAGTAGCTACTGGAATTGTTTCTTCACCTCACTTGCTTCTATAATAGACTGCTTGTACAGCCCAATATTTAGCAATGGGGAGTCTGGCAATAGTTGGTTCTCGTGCTCCACTTATCTCTTAGATGGTAACCCTTTAGGATCTCGGAACACATCCTTGTATGCCTATAACAACTCCTCCAATTATTTATTATGTTTCTTAGTACACCCCTCTAGGGATGCCTTGCCTCTTATTGACTCTTCTTCAAACTAAATTTCTCTTAAAAATAATAAAACATACTTCTTGCTGGAACTAATCAATCTATTGGCTTGGTTGGAACTTACCAGTGAATTTTTTTTACTTTCCTTTGTGCATGATAAATGATTATCCATCCTTGATTATTCAGTATTGACTATCTCTTCTCATGAATATTTCATCTCACATGTACATGTATGGACTCCCAAACATGACTCTGCATACATCAAGGGGAACCACATCTAGATCTACTTCATCAATAAAATCAACGCTGATAGAAAATCTAATTTTACATTGTTTTCTTACCTTCAACTATGCATCCTTATTTACCCATCCCATTGGATATGGGTTTGGATGATCACAAAATTCTAGCCCCAACTTCTTGACTAGCTCTACTGCAATGAGATTCACTTACGATCCTGAGTCAAACAGAGCACCAATTTTTGTCTTCTTGAACTGTATATTTATATCGAAGCTTTGGTCATTTCTTTCTCTTCATGTTGCTAAAGGTTACTCAAATTCACCTATATCTGTGTTTATGTACAAAAAATATTCTCATCCTCGTTTGATCTACTTTCAACTTGATTTATCAAATATGCAGCCATGATATTCTTCTTCTTGTTATATTTCTTCTTTTTCTTTAGGTTTAGCTCTAGATGCAACTTCCGATACTTCTCCTCTCTATGGCCATCAATGTTGTAGTGGTTGCTAGAATATTTGCACTGGTGTATTATGGTTTTCATATTTTTATGTTTTCCCCCTTTTTTCTTCTTCTTCCCCTCTTTAGAAGCTTCTTGTTGCTCCTTCTGCTTCGGTCCACTTTATTGTACTCTTTTCAGGCCTATGTTCTCTAGGTATTGTGCCTGTACACAAGATTCATTTACCAGTTTGGGCTTGAAAATCATCACTTTCTCACACAGATGGTGGTGCAGACTCCCCAAATATTTTAGGAGTACATTTGGGTTCTTTGGAGAGATACCCAACATCATAGCCATCTTTCTGAATTATGTGGTGTACTCCTACATGCTTTGGCCCGACTTTTTCCTAAAGTAATTCCACTATATCCATTAGTCCTCCACATACCCAATGGGATAAAACTGTGACATAATAAGGTTTTTGAAATCCTCCCACTTATTCACTGGAGGTTATCCCTCCAACCTCATGTTTTCTGTGTGGCTCTCCCACCAAGTCAGTGCACAGCCCTCTAATTTCAGCCGCACGAATGAGATCTTTTGCCCTTCCTTGAACTGATGCCCATTACAATAAAATTCCAGTTGTTGCAACCAATGGTTCAACTTTAGAGAGGTGATCTATCTGTGGTATAGCTTGATATCAAATTTTGCTTCCATTTTAAACAGGGATTGATTCACGACACTCGAACCGCCTTAAACTTTTCTGGGTTTTTTCTTCGGTTGGTTCTTCATTTCTCCCCAATATTATGATCCTCATTATATATATATATATATATATATATATATATATATATATATATATATATATATATATATATATATATATATATATATATATATATATATATATATATATATATTTAACAAATTCAGTTGCTATTAATATTCAAAAAAAGGAGAAAGAGCTCCAAAGGTTACAAGAGGTAATATAGAAGAAGGAAAGAGAGGAGTGGCAGTGAAGCCTACTGTCACTCTTTTGATTCTACCATTCAAATAGACCTGAAATGCAGAGAGTGCGTAGATACGGATGAACTGAGACATAAGGAAGATTAACTAGCAAGTCATAATTATTCTATGTTAACACGGCAGATATGGCGAGCGGTGGAGTCTTCAGGATTGACATCTGCACCTTAGTTTCTTGCATTTGTGGAGCTGGAGCTTGGTGCTATATTTTTTTCCAACATGTACTTCAAAATTTCGATGGATTCTTGTGCATGGGCTCACTTTTTGGAGAGTTATTTAAACTGTTCCTGAAGGGAGGTGACCCTCTGATGGAAGAATTTTAGATCAGCTTCGTGTCTCTCTTCATCCAGCTTAGCTTGAAAGTGTAGCTTATCATCCATGTTCTTCTTGTGAGTTCATAATTTCTCTAGCTCTACTTGGAGGTCGGCACAATGCAAACAATATTTGCTCCTAGCCATTCTGAGTAGAGGTAACCAGATTCCAGAGGTTTGAGGAAAAAACGAGAGGTAGAAAATGGAGAAGGATAAGGAATCAAGTAGCCAGGGAGAAGCAAGTGAGAGCGGGAGAAGAGAGACAGGAATTGTAGGCAGGTGGAGAGCGCAAGGAGCGATGGTCACACTCCCAGAAGGGAAAATTCGGAAGCAAAAGAGTATAATATTTCTCAGTAGACCAGCGAAGGAGAAGTGGTAGCCCGAGAGGAAGGGAGGGCAAATAAATAGACAGTGGCGCGAGGTAGGCCACGTGAAATCACGAGGGAGTGAAGGGTGAAATTGAGCGCAGGAGTGGAGAGAGCAGCTACCTCGAAAGGGGAAAAAATGAAGAGGGAGATAAAGATCATAAGAAAAAGGATATGAAATCATTATAGAGATGGAGGGAGGACAATTCTCGTGATCCTGAGGCACGTGAAACCACCTCCAAATTTGAACTATGCTGACTGAATCTTTCCAAGGTCATTGAGTGATGGGCCATATGCTGAGAATCCAAAGCTGATTGAACCAAGTCATGGCAGGTGGATTTGATGTTCGATCTCATTGCAGGAGAGGACTCCTATGGTTCTGTGACAAGCCCTGTTGGCACGGAGGTCTAACTCTTTGTTGAGGGTGCAGAGAATATGGTAGAAATTGACCCCCTTCATATCTTCAATAAGGAATTGGCATCTGCTTGTGGTTTTCTAGAGGGCCACGTTTGCTGCCGACCTATTATGAACCATAAGGCTAATGATGATAGCTGAGTCGCCAAAAATCATGGCATTGTTTATGCCTAGCTTTTATAGTTGAAGGATGCCTTGAAGAAGAGCTAGGGCTTCGGCCCTATTATTGGAGAGAGCTCCCAATCCCTGTTTGAAGGAAGATATGATAATTCCCTCCTCATTGTAGATAATTCCACCAGCCCCTGCCATGCTCGGATTAGACTTGGACGCACCGTCAAAGAATAGAGAGGGTCTCTGGCAATTCCTTAACCATATGTTGAAATCCTCCTCGCTCAGTCGAATTTTCCAACAACTATTGGTGATATTCTGTTGATTGCTAAGGTTGTTACTGCATTTGATGATGTTATTTTTGTCCAACAAGTAGCTTATGAAGTTGCACTCTTCCACACATAGATCATTGCAGTCAATTTGATTGGCATGCTTCTTAGTGGAAATAGCTTCCAGAGTAAGGCTTCTAGCTTTATTGCACAGCTTCCTGAAATCGGTTGTTTTATCCTTGAAAATTTTTTGGTTTTGGGCCAGCCAAATATTCCAGAGAATGGTGAGGGGGAGAGTATCCCAGACTCTTTTTGCTATGTTGTTCTTTTTACATTTCCAGGGGTAGCTTTTCTTCCATAGGCCCAAGGCTTCAACAATGGTGCGCCGTGAGCCCCATGGGAGATTGGAGTTTGAGATGAGCTCCTTCCAATAGCTGATGGCAAAGGGGCATTCAATGAAAATATGTTGAATGGTTTCTTCAACAGCTTGACAGTTATGACAATGAGAGGGCCCAATCATACCTCTCTTTTTTAGATTATCATAGGTTAAGATATTCCCTTTGAGTAAGGTCCAAATGAAGAATTTGATCTTGGGGAGGGCCTCTGATCTCCAAAATATTTCCACGGAGACCATGTGGGTGCAGGATGATCCTTTCTGCAAAGAATTTGATAACCAGCTTTAATAGAGTAGGTCGATCCTGTTGGGTCCCAACGAAAACCATCCTCATAGTCCTGCTTTAAAGGCGCAATGCCATGGAGATGATATTGAAGGCCTACAAGGCTTTCTTCTAAATGAGATGGAACCTCAGGGAATTGCCGCCCAGTCCAAATCAAAGATTGAGAATCCTAGGTGGATATTTGGTTTAAGTTGTGCAATCCCATGTTGCTGAGATAGGCCAGAATATTATGAGTTTCCTGATTGCTATTGATGGGGGCTTGTCCCATAATTCTGTCTGCACCAATGCTTATGTTGCTACCACCCTTAGGCACTTTGGATATGTTATGGGCTAGGGAGGAAATAGATTTTTTACAAAGCCCCCAGATTCTTGAGCAAGGCTTGTTGGGAATAGCTTGGTCAAGCAGATGCTTCCTAGAAGTATTTATGTATTTAATTTCTAGGACTTGTTTCCACCAGGCAGTCTTGCCACTGATGAGTCTCCAGATAAAATTCCCACCAAAAGCCAGATTCATAAGCTTTGGTGAGTAGATACCCAAGCCTCCATGCTCTTGGTCTTGAATGACTTTCTTCCAGTTGATGAGATTGTATTTTATTTTCTCAGATTTCCCACCTTTCCAAAGGAATTGACGAATAATGGTCTCCATTTTGTGATGGGAGGTGGCAGGGGCTTGAAGGAGGGAGAACTGATATAGAGGTAGGGAGGAGAGGCCCGATTTGAGAAGAATAAGGTGGCCAGCCAGATTCAGCCAAGAGGCTCCCCAAAGCTACACTTTCCTTTTCATTTTGTCGATGAAGATGTCCCACACACCAGCCTTCAGGGGTCCTTTGCTTACAGGCATGCCTATATAAGAGAAGTGTCCCCAATCCATCTTATAAGGGACCTCAAAAATATTGGCAATGTTGTGCAAAAACTGAGTTGAAATATTCCATCCATAAATAAAAATTTTGAGATGATTAATCAGGCCTCCAGAGTAGCTCATAAATTTTTCCAAGGGAGACTTGAATCGATGAGATATGCTGATGGAGGCTCCTCCCATTAATAGAGTATCGTTAGCAAATTCAGAATGATTCAAATTTTTGACTCCATTTCCAAACTTGATGCCAGTGATGAGTCCAACCCGGTGCTTGTGATCTAGAGCCTTGCTGAAGGATTCTGCCATTAATATGAAGAGATAAGCGGACAAGGGGCAGCCTTTTCTTAGTCCACAAGCTGACTGGAAGGAGGGAGCTGGCCTGCCATTAATGAGGGGGGAGATCCAAGGGCCGGTTATGCAGGCTTTAATGAGGTCAAGGAAGGAGGAATCAAATCCCATTTTTTTAAGAACTGCAAAGAGGAAGGAGTGTCGGACACGGTCAAAGGCATTGGCTAAGTCAAGCTTTAGGATAAAGCCTTTTTCATTGCGAGAGAGGCTGGAATGAATAACTTCTTGGACAAGAAGGATGGAATCAGAGATTTTTCTATTAGATAGGAATTCTCCTTGGTTCTCTGAAATGAGAGAGTGAAGATGGGGTTTCAAGTGAAGAGCTAAGATTTTAGTCAATATTTTATAAGAGGCATTAAACAGGGATATGGGTTGAAATCTGGAGGAGGAGGGTTGGTTTTCTTTAGGAATGAGGGGAAGATGAGTAGCATTGGTATAGCCTCCAACTTTGCCTTTGTGTTTGATCCAATGTATCATTTTGATCAAATATTTTTTAATAATCTCCCAATAGGTCATGTAGAAACTAATGGAAAATCCATCTGGTCCCGGAGCTTTATCTAGATGCAAGGTCCATATTGCTCTTTGGATCTCTGTTTCATCAATTCCCCTGGTGAAAAAATTATTGATGTCCTCATTGACTGTAGTGGGAAGGTACTATAGGAGATCAGAATAGTCCTCTTCACTTTTTGTCTGAGTGAGGAGTACTTGAAAGTGAGTAGAAGCGGCCATTTTCATTGCTTCTTGTTTTGTGTGAAGAATGCCATCAGCGTCTATGATGGTGTTGTTACGAATTCTCCTGACAATGGCCTGTTTGTGGAAATAAGAAGTGTTCTTATCACCATCTTGAAGCCATATTTGTCTCAACTTAATTCGCCATTGCTGCTCCTCTTCTCAGTTGGTGCAATAAATCTTATAATAGAGATCATTTTCCAGCACATGATGTTCTGGGGTGAGCCCATTAGTTTCTATTTGTTCATGAACTCTTTCCATTCTTCACTTTATATCAGTTTGTATCCTCTCTGGTTCTTTGTAGTGGGATTTCGCCCATTCCTTGAGGGAAATTTTCGTATTCTTTAACTTGTTTTCCCATATGAATACAGGAGATCCTTCTATATGCTGACTCCAGACAGCTCGAACAATATTATTGGCTTCAGGAATATTGTTCCATAGGGGACTGTATTTAAAAGGTATAGGCCCTAAAAGACGATGCTCTTGAAGATTGAGTGTAATTGGGTAGTGATCAGAGGAAGAGAAGGGGAGGACGAGGGCATAAGTTGTGGTGAAGGAGGCTAGGAGGGTGATGTCCAAAATAATTCTATCTAGCCGCTCCATAATATTATCTTTCCCAATTCTGCGATTGCTCCAAGTAAATTTACGATTTTTGGGAACAATGTCAACCAACTCATGCTCTTGCATGATGTCTTCTAATTGTGTTCTAAAAGGATCATGGGTGAAAGTTCCTCCTCTTTTTTCATTTGAGCGAAGGATGAGGTTAAAATCTCCTCCTATTATTATATTCCTGTTTTCCTCTTCGTCTATGTCGGCCTTGATAGAGTTCCAGCACTGTTCTTTATCTCTGTAGTGATGAGGTCCATAGACATTGTAGATGACAATTTTTTTGTTGTCTCTATTGTATTCTAGTTTGACTTTGATCCAGTTCTGATTAATAATGTTGTTGTTGAGTTTCCATTCACTGTTGTTCCAAAGGGTGATAATACCCCTAGAAGCCCCTCTAGATTCAGTGAGGAGGCCATCATACTGCTTAAACTTATCAATAATGTCTTTCGTTTCTGGTTTCCCTTGTTTGGTCTCTTGCAGGAGAAGAATGTTTGGTTTCTCCTAGGTTATCATATCTTTAAGAGCAATGATTTTGGAGGGGTGCCCCAGTCCCCTGCTATTCCCATAAAGAACTTTCATCATTGAGTGCCAATTTTACGAAGGGTTGCTCGCCCTCCTTGTTCCTTGGCTCCCATCTCTTTGTTGTTTTGCCCCAAGATGTATGTTTCAATAGGGTTTTTTGTGCCCATTGCTATGTACTTTTGTGAATTTTCATCTCTTTTTTTCTTGAAGGATCTCCTGCTAGGCCCTTGCTTTTTCTTAGGTTCAAGGTTTGCACCATGTTCTTTCAAATATTTTCTTATAGCACAGATGGAGGGGGGATCAGGGGCAGAAGGGAAGGTAATAGGGCCATTAGGTTGGGAGAGGGGAATGATAAGAGGAGGGTCTTCCTCGGGAGGGGTTAATAAGGAGAAGGGGTTGGAAGATTCCAAGTTGGAGATTGGAGGAGGAAGGGGGGGCTGAGCAGAGGAAGCAGAGGGATGAATAGGGGGTTCCTAGGAAGAGGGAGTGGAGGGGGAGGCTAAGGGGTTGGTATGGGAAGGAGCAGAGGAAGGCCCAGCTTTAGGGTTAGAGGCAGATTTCTTCTTTTTAACCAGCTCCCATTGTGCTTCTTGATCAGGGGTTTCAGAATCAATAAATTTAGAACAACGATTTTCAAAATGACTATATTCATGGCATACCTTGCATTTGAAAGGGATCTGCCCATAATCGAGTAGCTGAATGTGAGTCCAATCATCCACCTTGAGCTTGATGGTCTCCAGGAGCCCTTTACCAAGGTCAACCTCAAACCAGATCCTGGCGCAAGCTTGCATGTTGTCCTTTGGTTTGATGCGATCGATGAATTTTCTGACGGCATTCCCAATGGCATAGACCGATTCATCTCCCCAGCAGTGAAGAGGGAGGTGAGGAAGACGGACCCAAACCGGAACCGCGCTAGGCACATCTAGCTTAGGATCAAAGTCTGGGGTCCATTTGTTAAGATATAAACCTCTCGAATCCATGAAATAAGGCCTATTCCTAAAGATTAAATCCTTGTCCTCCTTGGATTTTAAATGAAAGGTGAAATACCCTTTCCCACAAAAGCAAATGGAGATTTTACCATTTATTTTTTTGGCCCAGTTTCGTTCAACCCAATGCTGAACTGTTATTGGAGAGGGCCAAAGACCAGTGAACTGACCTATCAGACCATTTTCAGCTAACGGAAGAACGTTCATTCGAGGAAGAGAAGGAGGCAGAACGACTTTCTGAAGGCCCTCTAGTTTCTTTAAAAATTTGGAGATTGTCGGGCGAGGCCTCTGGGGTGGCAGAGATTTAACCAGATCAGAGAAGGCGATTTGAGCAACAATAGCTTCCGAGGAGGAGCCTGGAGGGGCCATCTGGAGAAGAGAGGGAGCAGAGCCAGAGGGCCTTGGCAGGCTAGGTGTGGCTACAGTAGCACCGCGTCCTAGAAAAAACCAGAGCGCGACATTCGGGAGCAGTGGTTCGTAGACTAATTGATCTAGTTCCTCATTCTATTTTATCCTCTGCATTTGAACCCCCATTTTCTCCATATATCCCAAAATTTCTATTAAAATCTTCCATGAGGAGGCTTACATTATGGTTAATATCTATGACTTTTTTTTAAGTGGCGTAAACCTTAATTTTGTAGGATCACTAGTTTCGTTTACATATTCCCTGACTATGATCAGGGCTTTATGATTTTTTTCCCCTCTGATCTAGATCCATGTATCTCCAGAAAATACCAAAAGAAACCTGCTCCAGTACCAAATGATCTGTAAGTTGTTATGGATATTCCACTGGACAGGTCGTCGCAACATATCTAATAATAAAATATTAAAATGCAAAATTTCTATACTATTAAAATTTTATTAAACTTCTAAATCTGTAAATTTAAATGTAATTAGTGCATGCATGCAAATGGAATTATTGTAATATTCCCAAATGGGGAATGCAGCAATATATGAACACAAAACTGGAAATAGAAGTGTAAATCAACTCAGTAACATTGGAGACAAATATGGAGTCATAACATCATGTGTTAGATCATCAAATCAATACAAAATAATGAGGCATAAATCATATACAATGAAGGAACAAGACTCGCATAAGCAATCACCCCTAAAAATGAGTTGTTGTCACAACACAAAATGACAGAGAGAAAAAACAGTGCAATCATATTATGCATAACTATAGTTTGAGATCATAAAATGATGTAAAAATACTGATATAGGCCCCAATAGAATCTAAACATATAGATCCGGGCACTAGATCAGCTTTCCAAGACAACCCAAGAGGGTTTCCGAAAAATGCACATGATGTGCCAAAGTAAGCTACAGCCCTAGGGCTGAAGATATCCTGCAACAACAGAAATGAGAAGATATGGTTGAAGCTAATGTAGAAATATAAAACTCTGTTCCAATAGATCCTCTAGATGAAACAATAGCTCCTCCACTGAATAAATCTCCTCCCAAAACAACCACTGTAACTACCCCTGCAACTCCTCCCTAAAATAACGTAGATCTGGACTCAAACTGCACTGTAGGGGATAAATACTCCTTTTCCTAGTGCCAAATGTGTCAATAAAGCCCAAGGGGCTTCTTTACAAGCCTCCCAATGGATGGAAACCTTCCTCCACTGAAAAACTAGCTCTGAAGACACCTGATCTAATTCTCCACTGCTACACCCTGCAACATAGCACAATATCCTGCAGAAACTATGTTGATGAAGAAAGTTGTATCTTGGCCTAAAAACCTGAATGTGGAAATGAAATGCTCTTCCAAGATGCCTCTCAAGGAAATAGGTGGGATTCCCACTCGGTAACACCTGGTGCTAAACAGCACAACAATCTCAACTAAACTCCTGAAGAATGCAAGAAGTCTAAACATACCGCATACAAATAATAATCCTAAAACATAACCCCATATGGCTGCCATCCTCTTTGTTATATAGATTATGAGCTTTCTTTCCCTTGGCCCACTCAATTAGGTCATTTCCTTCATGAGATCAATCTCCCTCCAAAACTGTGTTATTCCTCATTTAATATCCACTCCTCCATAACAGCATTGTTGATTTTGTCAAAGTTGACTGGTTCAACATGATCCAACCCCTGTTCACACTCAAAGGCACTTTATTTAGCTACTTAGAAGGTCTTCCTTCACACTTGAAGTGTTTTTATTGCTGATAAGGAGATTTATGGCCTCCCTACCCACTTATTCACCTACCTAGTGACAAAATGATCTATAATATTCCATTTAGCTAAAAGCTAAATTTTAGGAATATTACAGTCCTCCCCTCCAAAATGTTGCTTGTCCTCAAGAAAATGTAAAGGTGGAGAAAAATTCATCCCCTCCTCCTCTTGTGGCCTCCTCATCGATAGTACCCACCACTACTCAAAATAATCTATAATAAATCTGCCCCCCAAATTTCCTCCCAAGTATGCAAAACCAAATGGCTCACATCATGAGAAAGTGGAAGGTGTAAGTGGAAACCTTCTTGTTTTACAATGGCCTCCTCAAGGTAGGAGTGATGACAAACATAGGGGATCTCATTCCCAATGAGAGACTCCCATCTCCATGCTATCATCCAAATGAAATGAGCCATCCTAAGTAGCTCATAAAAGAAATCCTCAACCCCCGGTTCATGCAATGAATTGGGGCTGTATGGAGAGATTAGATTTTCCCATCCATGTTGTTTCTCTCTCCATTTATGATATTTATGGGGCTATTGCGAATCTTGGGCTGAAATATTATGGTCTCCAAGAATGTCCCAGGTTACCCTACCAATCAAAACATCCATGAAGTGCCTCTCCCAATAACTCGATTTCTCCAAATGGCTCCTCTCACATGAAGACAAGAGATGCAGTGTGGCTGTTAGTATGAATCCTTTGTCGAAGTGTACGAAAAAGGACCACTTTATCTACACATAACTAATAGCCCTAACAACAAAAGTGGCCGCCAATATCTTCAGATCTGCGGTTATTTGAACAAGAAAAGAGCTGCAAAAAACTAGATCTATGCATGGAAAGACATTAAGCAGTAAAAACAAGGGTTTGCTCCATATACCAATAGACAAGACAAGAACAATTTTTGAAATAATTTTTGTATTAATTGGGCACCTGGGAGGAAAAAAAGAAGGCGTATCCAATTCTCCTCAGTGGGATGGGTTCTTGGAAGTCCTCAGCACTTCAGATCTAAGATTTCTCTCTCTTGTTGGTGTAGAAAACCCAATGCAAAGAAAAGAGCTCAATGGGAGCTCACACAGCAAATGATGAAAAAATGTGACCAAGTGTATAGATCCAGAGTGATCTAATAGGCAACAAAAGGTGAAGAATGGTAGGAAAAACCCTCCTATTTATAACAAAATATTGGGTCATTCTAGATCTTAGTGCATGATTAAAATAATGTTAACCAAATCTAGATCCACCTTTTATGGAATATTTTATTATATTTGTTGGAGGGAAAAAGTATTTGACTTGGGTCAAATCCCTTTATTTATTAATAATAAATAAATAAATGATTTATTTATCTTTTTAAGGAAGTGGTTGAAGGATAATTAAATAAATAATGATTTATTTAATTATTTGTGGGTGATTTGGTCATATTTAACAAGGAATATTATCTAAACAAGATTTAAATAATTATTCCTAGAAAATAATAAGATAAATAAAGGTTTATCTAATTAATTTCTTTGTTTTTGGGTTAAACATGACTGGGAATAATAATTAAATTATGGTTTAATTAATTATTCCATGAGGAAAATTAAACAAAATAAGTTTGTTTAATATTTCCTTTTGGGGTTTCCTGTTTAGACCATAAACAACCTAATAAATGTGGTTTATTAAGTTATTTTACATAGTGAAAGAAATTTTACTTAGGGTAAATTGGTCTTACATGGTGTACTTGGGTCCATCTAATGATAATAGGTTAGATGACCAAAAAATGGTGTAACAGATTGCCCCCCAGCGTGCGAGTGTGAGGAGCAAATCGTATGACCGAAGTACGTTGTAAGAACTCAATCAATAGACATCAAGAGGGAAGTCAGAGAGAGAAATGTAAGGTATACGAGTGTGCTGAAGAACTAGACCCTGAGGAGACGAGACTCGCAGGTGCAACAAGTCTCTTTTTATGAGAGGGTACCTGTGCTAAAGGTGGCGGGGGAGGCATACCTATGCCCACCGCGACAAAGTACAAAAGAATAATGTGTCCATTAAACAAAGGACCGAACCATAAAGTACAACCAGCATAAACATGAGCCAGATAATAATACAATGAGGAATCCCACATACATGCGGTGCCTGGGATAACAGCCAAGACTTATACAATAATATCTGAGTACATGAGATACAAATACAACCCAAATGCCCCCTATAAGAGGGGAAGGGCTCACAAAATCTGACTGATACATGCAAATCAAAGAGACGCTGCAAGCGGCTAAGGCCGACATCATCAAATATATGGAGCTGCATCGAAGGCTGCAATGAAGAGGTCATCCGGGTATGTGGGGGGCTACCGGCAGGGCCACCCCCTCATGACGGCTGAGACATCTCACACACACCCGGGAATCACCAAGAGCTGTTGATGCATCACTGAACCATCAAGTATAAAGATCTCGATCATGTTGAAAGGAGTTGGAGTGGAGAAACAATCAAGTCAAAGGGAAATGAGAGAGCCCTTTGCCTGATATGAGGCACCGAACAAGAGTGGAAGCTGGAACCAAGGTACACTGCCCTCTATACCTATCTTCTGGAATGAAGGAGTTGATGTCGACAGAAGGAGGTCCACCATAAGTGAGGCAATGAGAGATCCTCAACTAAGGCATGAGAGAAAATAGTAGAGCGACGGACAGACTAATACCAATGATGATAGTGGAATGGAGGGGACTGAGTAGCGAATGGACGACTTCCCTTGCTAGAGCATAAAGGGCATGAATGAAATGGCAGCGACTAACACAATATCATCAGGGATAAGGGACCGTGGGACTGAAGGCCATAATGTGCGACACAAGAGAGAAACCAAGCAATGAGGGATGGAGGACTATAGCGGGGTACAAAGGGACTCGGGATCGACTCCATGAATACGATGATGAATCCACTTGGATGCTCTAAACAAGGGCGACTCGATGGTGCTGCCACACAGTAAAGGTCCAATGGGGGACCATGAAAACATGAGTACAAGATGGGAACTCACGACGAACATCAACACGAGCATGGATAAGTATGGAGGCCAAATGGTGCCCCTAGTATGAGTGTTGTAAGTGAAGAAATTCGATTTTGAGGAGGGTTATGATTGAGGGGCATAGGTGCCCCCAAGCATGGTGTGGTCATGCCAAAATGTATTTAGAAAAAGGGGAATCTAAACACATTTTAATGATGTGGTGTGCCATTTGTTTTCGTTATGGTTATGCAGTTTGAGAAAGGAAATGGAGGATTACCAATCTCTTTTAGTATTGCATATATGGAGCAAATGGACTTTAAGTTTTCGGGTTGGCATACCTGGCGTCACTATCCCAAAGAGAGGATTTGGAGATAATGAACTGATGCTCGCCTAGAAAACCCATAGGTTGGTCAACAACAATGTCTAAGAGATTGGGTTGCTGATGGAAGATGAGGGAACAATAAGGGGTATCATCCCTAGAGTGATCTGAAGTGATATGGGACTCTAGAGGTTCTTCTAAATGTGGAAGAATAATGGTACTAAAGTCAACACGACCAGATACACTAGGAGAGTTGTGGAGAATTGCTTCTCTTGGTCTCTCAAATGTGGGTGCCCCCTTACCCAAAAATTGGGTTTCAATGTAATGGCCACAAGGTGTATGTGGTGTGAACGCATGGGTTCGATGGAAGGGGGAATAGATAAAGTCAGGGGTGGGGATTTGTTCCATAATGTCGTCATCGTGATAGAAGATGGGGTGACTGGTGGAAGAAAGACCACCTGACGTGGCAAAGCGACCTGAATCATCATCATGAGAAGAGAGGTTCACATGTGTATTGTCACAAGGGGTGACAGAAGAGTAATTAGATAAAGGATCTACCATTGTTGAGCCCAAGGTGATCGTTGAAGTAAGGTCAAGCGAAAAAACAGGGGAGGGTTCAGAGGGAATGTTCCCCGAGGGTCTCATGGATGATGATAGGTAAAAAATGTTGGACGAAGGCTCCGTCATCTCGACATCAGGAGGGGGGATGTCAATGGGAGCAGTCATGTCCGGTAGTTTTTCCGAAGAAAAACGCGCAAATAGGGGAGAGGTGGACTCATTGCGCTTGGCCTCGAATTGGTGGACCGTAGCTAGAGAGGTGCGAAATTCCTCGAGGTGGGGACAAAGATGGGTGTAATGGCCATGGAGATCACACAAAGCACAGGGGTGTTTGGTGTGAATAGTCTTTGGGTTCTGGATTGCGGTCGTGGAAGGAATAGAGGCTTCCGGGACCGTGGACTCAGGGAACGCGATATTAACCATGGGCTTGAGATGAAGCAACTCAGGATAGGTATGGGTGGCGTGGCCAACAACATCACACAAAGCACACTGGATGGTATGCTTTGGAGGCCGAGGAGGGGCAGGGTTTGTCGGGGCAACCTTGTCCTTTGATGCCCCCTTGCGAGCTTTTCCCTTCTTACCCGAAGCGGTCGCAACAGGAGCTAGTTCCTGTTGAGGTGACGGAGGCACTGTTGCAGCGGGAGAAGTTATGGGGACCGGTTGAACCGGGGTCAAAGAAATATAAGGTTTGGGTTGACCGAGGTAGAGGTTGACGGGCGGAGGATCATGGTGGGCCAAAGTCAGGTTAGGGTTAGGAAAGAGAGGCCATGAATGGTACCGTGTACACTCCTGGTGGGGGGAGCTAGGAACGGTATACGACCATGGGGAGTAATGGCTAGAGTGGGATGGCTCCTAAATAGCTAAGAGCTTGGAGGAACAGTGCGCGGGGGAGGATAAAGCTCATGTTCGAGTTTAGGTGAAGAAGACTAGGAGAAAGGCAGGTTACGGAGGCGTGGTTCTTCGACTAGCGAAGCGAGGACTAGCAGAAGCGGCCAGGGGGCAGTTGCATCATGCAAACATTCGATGAGCTGGGGTTAGAGATATTAGGAGGAGGAAGACCAGGGAAGGTTCCGAGCAAAGAGGAGTCTTTGTAGACGCCAGGACAGACACTGGTCAAGGAATCGACGGTTTGCTTGTTGGCTACAGAAGAGATGGTCGTCTCAGGTGAGGTCTGAGATTTTGGCTCATGATATGTCAAATGGTCAACGGTGACTATCTTTCCATTATGAGGGAAAGACATCTTGCAGAAAAGTGCAGATGGGAAAGCAAACATAGCATAGGTGTAGCTCTGCCCCAAGAGAATTTTGTAATCTAGAGGGGCGCCGATGACTTCGACGTCAACGCAAACAGTCTTGCCCACAAGAGTGATAGGAAAATTACGGAAGAGGCCAATGGGCTGGGAGGCGTGGCCATCCCACGCTCGAAGGGTTATCATGGAAGGGGCCAACTTAGGAGATCCAATTTTCTTCCAAACCGAAGTGGACATCACGCAGGTGGATGCCCCCTCATCAATTATACACCGAGAAACGTTAGCGTTCTGGATCATGACTGGGATTTGGAAGGCGACAGAAGCAGGAAGAGGAGGATGCTCTGATTGATGGGCATCGAAAACAATCATTTGGTCATCAGCAAGATCTACAGCGCCCATGGCAGATAGCAGAGCCTTCTTTTGGGAAGGGCACGACTGGAGGAGTTCCAATGTGGAAATGGCAGCAGGAGACTGCGCCAAATCATCTACTATGCTATATGAATGAGCAGCTCGACCAGAAGTAGCATTTCGGCATAATGGTCCCTTAGGAATCTTGGTATGAACCTCAAATTTGGGCTGAGGATTATGAAAGGGACCATTGGATGTCAAAAGAGGCTCTGTAGAACCTAAAGAAGGGGACTCAGGGGCAGACTAAGCGGAAGGTGTGGGGTACTGGCGAGACTGAGTTTGAAGGTTAAGGTTGACGGTTAGAGGTGGATCAGAGTTCATCATGAGGATCTGGTAATTGGAGGAACCAGAAGGGGAAGGTTGAGTGGCTACCTGTCTGTCAGGTGGTTGGGTAGCCACGAACCCCTGTTGTGCATCCACCTGCACTTGAGGGGGCGGTGACTGCTGTTGCAGGGGTTGAGAAGGCAAGTGTTAGGTCCCTATATTACTAGTATAGTCCCTTATTGTTGTTAGTGTAACCCCCTTATTGTTATTATTGTACCCTTGTAACCCCCATTTTGTTATTATTGTGCCCTTAAATTATTGTTGTTAGGTCGGCTAGGATTACATTGTGGCCCACTAGGATTACATTATGGCCACATGGACTCCTATATATAGAAAGGAGGTTTTGTAAATTGTATCATCCAAGAATTGTTCATTTATGTAATGTATTGGAAGTTTCCCCCTCGAAGTGGCTTATTTCTAAGGCGTTGATATCTCTTTCCTTCTATTTTTGGAGCTGGTTACACAACATTTGGTATCAGAGCTTTGGATTCTAGGGTTTCGCTGCTCCAAACAGGTCATCATGGAATTTTCGCTATAACTTTTTTTCTACGAAGTTTCAGAAGCTGAAATTTTTAGGGTGCGAAGCCGAAATCCTGAGGAAGCTTTTCTAAAAATTTCAGAGCTTAGTTCACAATATTTTCGGAGATATCATCTGTGGAAGTTAGGTTTTTTTTCAAGCTCCTAAACAGGTCATCGTGGAATTTTCGCTATAAATTTTTTTCTACGAAGGTTCAGAATCGTAAATTCATATGGTGCGAAGCTGAAATCCTGAGGAAATTCGTCAAAAAATTTCAGAGCTTGGTTCGCAATATTTTTTTGGATATGATCTATGGAAGGTAGTGCTTTTTCAGGCTCCTGAATTGCATCTCAAAGAGGTGATCGTGGGAAAATTTCAATAACTCTTTCTCTGGGAATCGGATTGGAGTGCTGTAAAAAGTGGTCGCAAGTAAACAGACTGCAGTTTATTGGCTATCAATTTCAAAGACAAAGGATGAAACAGTGACACGTGGCAAGTCATACAAGTTTACTCTGCTGAACCAGTCCATAATTAGGTCATTGTGGGAGAGTGGACACAACTTTGTCTTGGAGAATCCAAATCAGGTCATACCTGTGGAATTCAAAAGAAATTTTAGAGGGCTACTACAGTGCTGAATTTCAGATATTGAAGATCTGCAATCACAGAGTTAATACAATTTCAATATCAAGCTCCTCAAAGTAAGAAAAAGGTGTGTATTTTTTTCAAATTGCACAAGTCTTGTTTGAATAATCAAGTTAAATTGATCCCAAGGGCATATTGTAGACTAGATATAGGTGTTGGATTCTAAAATGGCTAAAATTCAACACCCAATAAAGCATAAGGGAAAAGGGATCCTATGACTCATGAAGATGGTGACAACATATCAAAATTACAAGAGCAAATGCAACAAATTTCGCTCTCACAAAGAACAACAAAAAAATGAAATGAAAGTTTTGAAGAAAGGCGTGGAAACTAAGATGGATGGTTTGAAGAAAGGAATGGAAGCTAAGATGAATGGTTTGGAAGCTAAGATGGAAGGCATGGAAGTGGGAATGGAAGCTAATATGGATGGCATGGAAGCTAAGATCGATGAAAAAATGGAAAACATGAAGAATTTTCCTAGCAACATGTGTAGTG